>JANTPZ010092340.1:0-15978 GCA_025593235.1 Vachellia pachyceras
AAGGGTGCTGATGCCGCCAAAGTGGTTCTAGTTATTGGAATAATGACACTTCATTCTTTTGGAGAGGGTTCTGGGGTTGGGGTCTCCTTTGCTGGCTCAAAAGGTTTCTCCCAAGGTCTGTTGGTTACATTGGCTATTGCTGTACACAACATACCTGAGGGATTAGCTGTGAGCATGGTGCTAGCATCAAGGGGTGTCTCCCCACAGAATGCTATGTTGTGGAGTGTAATAACATCTTTACCTCAGGTATTTTATTATTATTATTATTATTATTATTATTATTATTATTATTATATGTTGAATCATCGTATCTCATAAAGCGATAAAACTTAGGCCTGCCCTATAGAGAAACTGTCATGCAACAAAATCAAACTATGACTTGTATACTGCTGTCATTTAGGATTGCCAAGGTACAATGATGATAAGATAAAATTGATGACTCTTTGGCACAGCTTTATAATCAATATTGTTTGTGTACTTTAGATACTGTACATTGTTCTGAGATTCTTAATGCTTGGGTATGTTTTCATTGTTATAATGATTTTGGGCAAGTGTTATGCTTGATTCTGCTTTCTTTGAGTGAGTTATTACTTGTATGGTTTGTCCTATCAATGTTAAGTTTCATTTTTTATATTAACTTGTATGCTTCCTCAACATAAAGCACTACGAAGTTGCTGAATTATTTCTAGTTGGGTTTTGCACTGATGTGGTACTGTCTAACCTGAAAGGATTAGTTTCTCTTCTCAACCGTTACATTGAACTATGAAAGATTTTGTAGCGTCTTCAATGTTATCTATTGAAGTCACATCCTGCGTGAGGTTGCCTATACCATGCAGCTTAGTCCCATGGGTAGTTAATTTCTGCTCAAGTTCATGAAATTATATTAGCGTCTAACATTTGTACCATTATTATGATCGTTAATTGTAGTAGTTAACATTGTTACCAAAATTGTTACAATTTGAACTTACACTCCATGAGTCAGCCAGAAAAATTTGAATCAAGGATTGGATCTGAAGTAGTCCTAAATTGACCATAAATTGTATGAATTAAGGCAATTCAAGCCAATGTGACAATCAATGTTTGTAAAACATAGAAGTGAGTGAAAACAATGAATTGGTGGGAATATTATTGTTTAGTTTAGTTTTTTCAATTTACTAAGGAAGATCGTTTGAGAATTAATTACTCACGTTTAATGAATAATGCATTTATTCAGTTTAGATCCTGTGTTAAATTTATTGTATTATTTGCATATAGTATTGTAAGAATATATATTCATATTATATAGGATGGATTGCTGAACCCCTGCCTCCTCTGGGGATGATGGTTCATATAGAGATAGCTCTCAAACTTTCAAAGTTTGAATATGAATTATCTTTAAACTTTTGCAGATAACCATTTACTGTTGGTCTACTTTTAACTGCACATGACCTAAAGTTCATTAGATTATTTGCAGCTAAGGATAAATTTTGTGAGTGTTATCTGCACGAACTTGAAAGTTTAGGATGATTCCTCAAGTTTAAAGTTAGAGGAGTATCTTTGCCCGACTTAAAATTCATGACATCCTAGTGCAATTAAGTCTATTTTTATGTTTCAAGCATACGACTCAATGGCATCATGTGATTCATATAGCCGATCCTACCTAATGGGACAAAAGCTTTGTTGTTGTTGTTGTGTTTCCAAGCAATTTTCAATTTGTTCGAATTTTATGATTTTATACTATTTATGATTTAAAATTTGCAAATACGCTATTGATTGTTGTTGCACATAGCAATTTGACGCTGATGGCGAATAAGAATTGTTAAGTTTTTGGTTTCTGTGGTAACATAATAATCATGACCTAATTATAGATTGATTCACGCCAAAATATTATCGTTAGGGTTGAGCTAGATGATAACCACAAGTGGTTGTTGAAATAGTATTTTTTTGGCCATGGTCTCTTACCATGTTATGCATGATTTGATGCAGCCAATTGTAGCAGTTCCGTCATTTATGTGTGCTGATGCATTTAGCAAGTTCCTTCCTTTTTGTACGGGATTTGCAGCTGGATGTATGATCTGGATGGTTATAGCAGAAGTGCTCCCTGATGCATTCAAGGTAACTTTGCGTGAGTGTTGGATTTTCTAATCCTTGAAAGTTCCCTTCTCATCACTACCACTCTGTTCTTATATGCAAGTCATTTGTACCTCATTTTCATGTACCAAGGAATACATTTAATTGAATAAATTATCCACATTTTCCCTTATTAAAATTTTTGTTCGCCTCTACATTTAAAAATCACACCTTTCTTTCTTCTCTTTCTCCCTTTCCAATAGAAATTAAATAGGGGTAAAATTGGAAAATTGTCGTTAAATATCCTACAATTGACTAATATTTAGGACCAAACTTTTCTCATGCAAGTGACTTGCATATAGGAATAGAGCGCTATATTATCTGTATTTTCTCTTCTGATATTTCAATGGATGGTAGCAACATGGTGGCCAAAATTGGGACAAACTCCATCAGGAGCCTCCTTCTCATCACCATATGACCTTCTCCTGTCATTCACCGAATTGATCTTACTTTCTCTTGCATTCACTTGACTTCGAATTGGATGATCCCCCCATGTGTTCACATTTTGTTATATGTGAAGAATTGAATTTCATTGATATCATGAGGAACTGTTAGCCTGGGATCCATAATGCATTTCTCATGCCAGTTTCTTCTCTCTAACTTCAGTGGTTTTTTTTTTTTTTGTATGTATAATGTTTTTTGTGCTTTCAATTACAGGAAGCCTCTGCTTCACAGGTTGCATCAGCAGCAACCCTTTCTGTAGCATTTATGGAAGCTCTCAGCACCTTGTTTCAAAATTTCAGCCACGACTACAAGTAAGTTTATGACAAGGAATAATTTGAATTTTTGGAATCACCTTTCCACGGAAGTAACGCTTCCTAGTTTTCTTTTCTTTCTCCCTCCTGAAAGTTTGATTCTTTTGCAGCTCCGAGGATGCTTCTGGCTTCTTTGTTTCATTACTTTTTGGCCTTGGCCCATTACTCGGTGGCATCATTCTGGTTGCATTTGCTGTTGCCTTTCATCTTCAGTATGCTCTTCTCATGGGCACCGCATGTGGGATTGCTTTTGTTCTTGGTGCTTGGCGACCACTGCAGCTTATTTTGTCCTCAAAGTTGGGATTTTTTCCTATTCTATTCCTCCTTGCAGCAGGGGCTGCTTTCGTCCATGTTTCTAGCTCCAGGGTGTTGAAGGTTGCAGATCGCAAGAAGGCCTCAGCTAGTGACTTACCTGCACTCAATGGGTTCCCACTGAGTGTTCACACCCTTCAATCATTCATTTCGTGTGGAACAATTGCTGTTCACGCTCTGGCTGAAGGACTTGCATTGGGAGTGGCTGCACCAAAAGCATATGGACTTGGCCGTCACATGGTGCTTCCAGTCTCTCTACACGGACTTCCACGAGGAGCAGCCGTGGCTAGCTGCATCTTTGGTGCTACTGATAGTTGGCATGCTTCCCTTGCATCAGCCGCCATAATTGGATTCATGGGTCCAATATCAGCAATTGGGGCCATTCTAGCCGGCATCGATTACAGCGGTCTCGACCATGTTATGGTCTTTGCTTGTGGCGGATTAATCCCAGGTTTTGGAAATATGGTTAAGAGAGCACTAAGTTTGGAAAAAAGTAAAAGCACCTGTGGCCTTATTATGGGTATGGGTCTTGCTATTTTATGTTTAACATTCACTAGGCTGGTTTGCATCCATACACCTTACTGCAATTCTGCACCAGAAGCTGTAAGATAGGGTGATTGTGGTGCATCATTATCATCATTATCTTCTTCCTCTTTATCCATTGTTAATGTTCTTTTACAACAGAGCCGTATAGAACTCTTTGTATTGATCATCCAAGTCCCCAGCTATTAAATGTGAGAGGTCATCAAAGGGTATTCATCAATCGTTTGCAGAGATTGGCACGCCATTTAGAGTGGAGCTGCGTGCTTTTGGGGGCTTTAAAGAAGCTAACGGGTTATACTTTTTTGGTATTGAGTTGAGGCAAATTTGTTACTGGTGCTAAAGTTTCCGTTCAGAACCTGACGTTTGTCATATTTAGCCTTTACTCTGTATATAGTTTTAGATGTTTGGCTTGTTTAGATAGCCTGTTTGGACATCCAAAAATCATTCTTGCGCTTACCGAGACAAAATTTCTCTCATTTACCTCGGAATCTGTGTCCGTTCTCCCAACGAACTTACCAAATAAGCGTGTTATTAATCTGAGGAGCCTTAATTTCCTACACTATGATGAATTTGAACGAAGCAAAACTTGGAAAGTCAGAAGATTCTGATTCTTTTTCCCTTGGTTGGTTTTGAGTTCGGGTCAGGGCATGGTGTCAAACCAGGATAAAAGGCGCTTTCAATGGGTTGAATATTAATATAGTGGTTGTGCAGACATACATTTTAAGAATATGGCAGTAAATAGATTTAAGTGATATTTATATAATGTGATAAAATCCTATCAAAATATGTTAGAATTATTTTTTTTTAACAAAATCTAATTTCAGTGTGGTTGAACTAATTTTATCACTAATATATTGATTTATTTCATTCGGTCAAATTTTTATAATCAAGTGTCAAATTTCTCTATATATATATATATAACTGAAAAATAAGAAATCTCCGCATTCTAAGAAAATATTTAATAATTTATTGAGATCAAAAGAAAGCAAAACTAAAATTGAAGATCTAAGATTAAATGTTTTCGAGAGTTCTCTAATTTTGCAGTTTCAGCTTGTTTTGGTATAAATGCACAAGATGATTAAAAATCCAATTCAAGTGCGTGCAATCCACAAAAAAATATATATAAATAAATAATTTTTTTAAAAAAATATTAGTAGTAAAAAATTGTATCTTTTAACACCCACGTGTGCATCATGTGATTAAATATCTATTACTAAATTAACTAGATGTGAAACCATGTATGCACGCAAGTGGACGCGTGTTAAATATATATATATATATTAATATATTAACCAGATGTGATATTTTAATTTTAAAGTTATTTAATTCTTCTAGGAAAAAGATTTTAATACACACCCTGCTACATGCTACTAAACAGATCCATTCATTCCCACTCAGTGCAAGGATGAACTACTCACTCCAGCTAGTTCCTCTGCAACACCCAGAAACTAAAGCCTCTCAAACAAACACTGCTAATCTTCTCCTCCTTCTCCTTCTTCTTCACTTTGATATAGACGAATCATTGCTCTGCAAATCCTCTTCTCTGCTCTCCAAACTCTCCTTCTCTGATCCTAATGGCTTGGTCTGTTGTTGTTCTGATACACTCTGTGAACCAGTAAACCTGGCCAGCATCACAAACGTCATGCCTCCAACAACATTGTTCAAAAGTCTCATCACAAACACAGATGATTTGAATGCCAATGGAGGAAGCCCTTTCTGCAACATAAACTCAATCCCATTCAGAGTTTGGTACCTCAGATTGCTGCTAACTCCCATGTGAGCCGCCCATGTAAGAGCATTCAACAGTGTAGGAGGTGGCTTGTTGGGAGTCTCAAAGTTTGGATCCATCTTCTTCCTGATCTTTATTAGCCCATTTGAAATTGCAGTTCCTACAAGCCCAGCTGCAAATCCAACTGCTGCAAACACTGTTCCTTTGTATACTAGTGTTCCAAATCGATCCAGGATACCATAAGCACCTGGTTCAAACATGTGGCTCGGAGGGCAGCTTGCAAAGATTAAAGGTAGGTTTGAGGATGATGAAGCCATGGTGGGTGCTAATAGGTACATGAGTGTGAAATTCAGAATTGATCCGACCACAAGTGTGGAGAAAACGAAATCAAGCTCGTTTAATCCGAAATTTGGACGAGAAGCCATGTCTCCGGCGATACAAGCACCCACACCAACAAATGCCTCCATCAGAACCTTGAAAGGGAATTGGGGATCGGCAGCAACCCTCGATCTCCATCCCTCCAGGAACATGCCCAGAATACCGAGTCCCTGAGACGACGAAGATGAAGATGCATCATCAGAATGTCCGCCGCTGCTCCAATCTCCTCTTCCGCCACCGTCGCCTCCTCCGCGCCCAACTCCGTCGCGACTATCACCTCCGGCGAATGAAATTTGTAGATTCTCCGGCAAAGTAGGCTCGTATACCTTTGGGTTGATGAGAGCAAGAGATCGATTTCGAGAGTGTAAGGAAGATGGGAACGAACTTGCGGCACGGGGATTGAATGCGCGAGCGTCTGAAACGGTGTGGTAAGAGCCAGAGAGAGGAGAAAAACGAAGCTGAGCCATGGCTGCCATAGTGGTTCGGCTTTGCCCGACGATCTGCAACAGAGCTACAGAGGTAACAAATAAATGCTAAACACGAAGATTTTGAAAATTCAGCAAAAGAACATCGTTCCCGGATCATGAACAAAAGCAAAAACTAAACAAAAATGGCAACAGATTCAGAATTAAACATTAAACAGAGAAAGCAAGAAGATTATTGGGAAAAGCGAAGGAACCTGAAGATGAGAGAGAGAGAGAGAATGAGAGTGTGGAATGGCAAAGAAAAGAGTGTGATGGGTTTGAGAGAATGAGTGGGAAATTCTAAATCGGAAGCAAAAATCTCAAAACCCTTATAAAGTTGCATTGCAGGTTCCTATCTCTGGAAGTCTGAACCCTACGCTTCAGATTGAAAAGGACCTTTCCATCGGAAGGAAAAAGAAAAAGAAAAAGAAAGAAAGAAAATAAGTAATAATGAAATTTCGGACAATGTTTTTAAAAAACATATAATTAAAGATGTAATAATTTTTCTTCAATATTCCTTCTTAACCTAATTATGATGAATTTATATTAATTAAAAAATAGGTTAAATGAATCATTTATTATTATTATTATGCAAAAATGTGTCACTTTTAAAAATAAGCCTATTTTAAAAGAGTATTAAATTGAGAGATAAAGAAAAAAAGGAGAAGCTATGAAACTAAGGGGATAATGTTAAAAAAAAAATTCCTTTGATCCTCAATGTGTGTGTCTAAGAATCCGTGGGGAGAAAAGAGTTTATAAATTCTGAAATTCTTTTACGGATTTTGATATTCTTTTACAGATTTCGAGATGTTTTTATGGATTTAAAGATATTTTTTGTTTTGACTTGTGTGCACCGTTGGGATAAAGATTTGCCAAACATGCAAATTTTACTAAAACAATTTCTAATTGTATACTTATACTAAAATTAGTTTCTATTTAGAATCGAATGAATATTAATTTAAAAAAAACTATGTGGATCAAGGTTCACTTTGTATCCATCAACTAAATTAAGTTGGAAATATCTTATATTTACTATTTAGAATTCCGTGGAGTAATAAAATAGTTTTCTGAACAATGACTAATATACCTTTATTTACATCCATTTTTTATGAATTATTTACATCCATTTTATTAAGCTTAAAAGAGAGAAAGAAAAACATTGGATTTATAAATTAACAAAAATTTAAAACAAAAGCCACAACTTGACATGGGGTATTAGAATTTACTTTAAATATAACATCTTAATGAATTTTATCTCATAAATTTATAATTTTATTTTTAAAACATCAACCGTATTGATAGCACACATTAAAATATTTTTATTTGAAAGATGACATTTTAGGAAAATTAACTTATATTCATTACGAATAATTAATATAATTAAATTCTTTCATGTCTCTAAATTTATTATCTAACTCTCATGTGAAGTATCAAAGATAGTAAAAGAAAATACTTAAAACAGCAAGAGTGTGATGGGAGGGAGTATAAAATAAAAATAATGTTTAGCACTAGTGTATGGAATAATGGAATTTTAACATGGAGAATAAAAAATAAATTTAAATCGTCTAAATTAATTAATTAATTAATTACAAGTAGAATAATGAAAATCTACCAACCAATTATTGGGTTATATAGTGAAAACATTTACACTTTAAATTTTAAAATGAATTACTCTTAAATTTATAATTACTTAATGAGGTACCTTGCCAACTAAATCGTTGGCTTTACAAGCCACATTAATCTAATTTGTAAGAGTATTGCCCAAATAATTAATGTGCTTGTTTGGCTCAACATTTCCATAGCACAAACACACGTTCAACAATATTTTTCCTCAAAATGATATAGGGTGTGTTTGGGAATTCGTTAGGTGAAAGAAGCTTACATATTTCTAGTAGAATTTATGAAATCCAAGAAGAATTTACAGATTTCGAGATGATTTTGTCTTAATTTACATGTACCGTTGGGAAGAAGTTCTTCCCAAACATGCACATATAGTGTGTGTTTGAAAACTCCGTTGGGAGAAAGGAGTTTCCAGATTTGTAAATGGTTTTACGGATTTCAAGATGGTTTTTATGGATTTCAAGATAGCTTTTATGGATTCTGAGATGATTTTGTCTCGACATGCGTGCACCGCTGGGGGAACTAAGTTTCCAAACAAGCTCATAATCTTTTTCAAATATTTGTCTCAACTTGCATAAAAGTACTTCTCTACCACATTCTCAAACAGGCTCAATAAATCAGTGTCATGTTTCTCTTAAATAAAATAATATTTATATGAGATTTATAATTAATATATGTTTATATATTACTGGCTAATTGATGGCCGTCCATTCTTTCTCTCTCATTGTAAATATCTACTTAACACTCAATGATTATCATATAAAGTAAATAATCATATAATGCTGATCTTGAAACGTGTTGCGGCTAAGATTAATTAACATATTTAATATTTTTCAAATGTCCATTCTAATGATATGACATGGTGACTTTGTATCTTATAATGCTAACTTAACCAAAGTTTAAAAAAAAAATTGTATCAAACTCCAGTAAACTTGGTTGTATATATTAGATTAAGTTTGTATAAAAAAATTTAAAAATTTTAATTTTAACAATTAGCAATAGAAAAATAATAAATAACAAAAATAAAAAAATTTTAATTTACATCATAAGAGTTAAAAATTTCCGAATATTCATAGGTTTACAAGTTCACACATATATATATATAGACATATATATTAACATCTAACAATTGCAAAATAATCAGTGTTATTACATAATTTAATCTAATGAATTTAAATAATTTGATCTAAATTTTATTAAATTCAAAAAATAATAAATCAGGGTTGAAAACTCACAACCGCTCACTTAAGAAACACTCAAGGGATGAGCTTGATATCATTGGCTTATAAAGAAGTGACAAAATATGATTATAACAAATAGTTGTTTCTTATATTTAGACAAAATCTTTTCATACCTTTTTTTTTAATTAAAAAAGGTCCAAAGTGAGTGTATCTGTATATTGGATTCTCCAAAGAGACGTGTAAATGCTTCAACGCTTTGTCCATCCTTGTCAATGTGATCATATCTCTTTTGTTTATTAACATGATTGAATCCAGTACAAAATGTTATTTTCTCATAACATAATAATTGATGTTTAAATTTTTATTAATAGATATATTTATATTTAACGTTCAATAGTGCTTCAAACATAATTTCTTCACAAAAAAAAAGATATTTATCCTTAGTCAAAAAATATATCTATTTTTTGTTGGATACACTGATCATACCTTTTTTTTTCTTGTCTCTTTTTACCTCTCATACTTAATCAATAAGATTAAGTGCAGTGTAATGGATTAATCTCTTATAATATAACGAACTAATATTTGAATTTTGACTGAAAATACAATTACATTTAACATCTAACAACGACAAAGTGGTTGTTATATCTAGACATGCATTTAAAATTAATTATCTATATTCCTTAAAGATCACGAGATGCTATATATAGTATATACAAGAATTTCACATCTCTATGTCAAGTCGAATCTGCTGAAAATTCAGATAAGATTATCGATTGTATGTTAGAACTTTTGAAGTACTCTCTACAATACTACAACTAGGGTGAGAAGTGAGAGAGGAAGAAAAAAATCTCTTATTTTTTCATATTAATCTACACATGATTGTGTGTGTGTGTGTGTACACTTTGATGGATCCAAGTGTCTAGATGGTTGACATCTATCTTGCAACTAATTACACTTAAGTAGCTAACTCTATTAACAGCTAATCCAAATAAGCACCTAGTCCAAAAAAGGTTCAGAATTCATGGAAGTTTATGGATTATTTATGTTCATAGTGTAGCCTAATCTTCTAGCGAAGCCTTATCTGGTGTCTATTCTTATCATGGAGGCTTTTAATTTTTTATCAATATGCTACGAAATAGATAAAAATAGCCCGTAAGTTTCCGCTTATAAGCACTGGGATTTGGGGCCGTTTATCATCATTTCCTGAAATCTAGGTTTGGTTTTAAAATCTAGGTTTTATCTAAGTATAAAAATTTTTCTATAAAGTTATTTTGGTTACAAAACCTAGGTTTTGAAACCTAAGTTTTCTCTTTCCCATTTCCTACTTTTTTCTTTCTTTCTCTTTCCTCTTTTCTACTTTTTTCCTTCTTTCTCTTTTCTCTTTTTTCTTTTTTCTCTTTCCTCTTTCCTATTTTTATTCTTTCTCTTTCCTCTTTCCTACCCATTTTTTTCCTCGGAATCCGTAAAAGCTAATAACTTCCCAAACATAAGGCTTGTTTGGTTAGCCCATTTGGGCAACCAAAATCCATTCCTATTTTTACCGAGATAAAATTCCTCTCACATATTTACCTCAAAATTTGTGTTCGTTCTCCCAATAGGCTATTCAAACAAGCCCATAAATCACTTTTCAAAATCTAGTTTTGCCTCGGAATCTGTTAAAGCTATTTTCCAAAATCCATTCTCCAAAACCTAGGTTTTGCCTCAGAATCTGTAAAAGATATTTTCAAAATAACTTCCAAACAAGCCCTTAGAAGTTGTTAGGAGTCTTTTTTAAACCCGAAAGTATCAAAACGGGGCAATTTCAAACCTCACCATTTAACAAGTTATTTTTTACTGTTAAATCGAACTAATATATATTATGCAGTACTTGGAGAGCACTTCTTTGATTCAATGAACTATCAAGATCAAACCTACTTGAGAAGGTTTCTATGTAGAATACATGCCTCTTTAATTTGTTTTAAGATATTCTTCATAGCTTCCAATTTGATATCATTTGTGACTCTCAATGCCTTCGATGAAAAACTATGAGACATGCGGGAAAAAGAAAAGCCTTTGTCATATGATAGATTCATAGAACTTGAATTTTCTCCCTCCTTTATTGCACTCCTTAATATACAATATTATTATGAAGATAAGGAAAAAGGAAAATAGAGTATTAAGTTTGTATTGATTAACCAACTCTGCATAGGGTTTATTTAGATAGTCCGTTGGGAGAACAGACACAGATTCTAAAATAAATATGTGAGAGGAATTTTATCTCGGTAAGCACAGGAAGCCTCCTCAAACAAGCCCATAGACTTTTCCAACTCTAGGACAATCTCCTACCATGGGAAGAGAAAAGTCAAGGGAACCCTGACCAAATCTCTCTCTCTCTCTCTACACACATATTTGATATTCAGTGTTAATAAGTTAATGTTTTATAATTATTTTTATAATGTTTGAACGCTCAACCTCACTTAAAGAAAAATTAAGTATCTTTTTGCTAAAGTCAACTGTTATTTAGTTCAATTGCTTTTTTTTTTCCAAGCACAAGTAGGAAATCTTATTTAAGGAACTATTAGATACTAAATGTGGTAATCTCTTTTATCAGGTATTCAAACATTAGTTTGTTATATTGTAAGGGAATAGTAATTTTCACTATACCAAACACATGTTGACAAGTGCTTTATTTCAAAGAATATATTTTTTTAACTGAATTATTTTTAACAATATTGTCAAGCAACTTCCCAGTGGAATGTTTTTGTGTTATAATAATAGGTGGGGCACCACTACATCTTTGTCCAAACTGACTGAGCCATCATTTTCATATATAGGCTCCTTTAATAGAAAAACCTCCATCCATCATTTGGAATTTGGATATCTCCTAACACATAGTTTCCTCTTATCTAATTAGGCCTAGAGACACAACAAGGATGAATTGTTTGATCGTCTCAAGGGAATGATTCCCCCCTTTTTGCCATAATTTTTTAGGGTTCTGAAAGTGAAAATAGTGCAGTCCAACATGTATACATGACCAACTTAAATGTTTGCACATATTAATGTACATATATTTACTTATTTAACTTGACGATTTATAATAATATCAACTACTATAAGTAAATCCACCATGCCATTCAATCCAACAGAGACACTGCTAGTAACCAACAAAGGTTGGATCTAACGAAAAGGGTTAATCACTCATAACTTGACGAACTAAGGTTTGAATCTCCACTAGGAGATGTGACCACATTTAATGCTAATAATACCTCAAACACGATTATCTCCAATAGAATAAATATTATTTGTCTACATGTAGAAGAATAAAACTTAAGTCAAATTGCATATATCAATGAATTTAAATTCTCCATTTGAACTGTACTATTGCTAGTTATTAAAATGCATATATGCAATAATAAATTTACTTGTGAACATCAGTACAATTTTTGTATTGCCTCGTATAGTGGAAATTATTATTTTTAATTTGTCATAGTAACACCTATTATTTTAAGATAGTTGTTAGAGAGCGTATGTATACTTGTAAAATTCACATTTAAATTTGACTTCATGACATAAACAAATTAACCACAGCTTTGCCCTATGAATAATATTCTATTGTCAAGAATGTCCTGCACAAAGCAACATGATCATAAAGCCTGAGACACGGGGCACAATATATCATATAATTCAACCAAAAATCATGATCTCTCATTTCTGAAAAGTTGACCATGATGATTATGGTGGCTACGATGACATTGACCCTACTATCTGCAATATTTAGCTCTGATTTCAATCGTCACCACCAGCAGAACCACCCCTTCTCTTTTTCAGGCAATGCCAAGAATCAACATTGTTCTACTTTCTAAGCTCCTATATATGGCTGGTGGTTTATTTCCATAATTCCTAAATATGATGAGACAATGAAAATGGCAAGGGCGTTATTTTCTCCGTCCTCACAGGCCTATGCATCTGATTACTTTGTTCATACACAGAAATGGAGAGGGGGCAAAAAATCACTATTCAATACCATCAGGCAATGCAATTACTTAAAATGCTCCTGCTTCCAGAATTAGATGCTACACTGTACAACGATTTCCATAGGGCTCTCTACAATAATGCTAAAACATACAGTTATCCTCTAGACTGGCTGCTGAAAGATTCTTTGCAGACAACCAATTTTAGGGAGCCCTCACAATGACCGGAAGTAATAGAATTAATTATCAACACGAATTGCAATTTGCAGCCAGGCTTCTAAATTCGTCTCCGTTAGGAGATACAATATGTCATTCAAAAATAAAATTTACATGTTACACGCTACTACTAATAATTCAGGTTCATAGGGTTCAAAGGGGACAATACTTTTCTACAATTATTTGGGCTAACATAATAGACTCAAATATCAGGACTATATATAACCTTTAAACATCAACCACACAACTTTTTTTACATGCTACTTACCACAGAAGACCGATCTTGGCTGATTAAAAGTGGCATCAGTGACCTTAATGGTTATATTGCCATTTCTTCAATCATCATATTACCGATGCTCTGCAGAACTATTTATGCTAAATACATTAACGGGCACAACCGTACCTTAATAATTAACTTCCCTGTTTACCCTTCAACGATCTTATTGTCCCCCTTGAATGGCACAGAAATCCACAGTTGATTACTAGAGGTTGTGCCCTATTTATTTCTTGCTCCTCCAGATTCAAAGACTAGATCAATCTACTTGATTGTGATGTAGCGGTTTGTGCCATGTTTGGCCCAATGGTCTTTCAGGTCAACTGGGTTTGAAAGATCATGGCCCTCTGCTGCCAGCCGGCTTAGCAGCTTATTGAATGCGCCTCCACTCATTTTTCGTCCACCAACCCTAGCATGCCTCTTGTTGGGTACTGCTGGAAGTGGATACATTGATAGAGTTGTTGTGCAACAAGCAGATTGCCAGCCTCCATTCCCCCATTTGTAGCACTGTCTCAGAACACCAGTACAAGAGCATACAGGCGCTGGCATTGTTGACTCATCATATACTACCTGGTTCAACCCCAAGTCTTGACCTTTCCAATCTGCCTTTGATGACCCTAACTGCTTGTTAAGATCATCACCTCCATTGACCATTTCCTGACCACTCTTCCACTCATGCGCCTTGCCAAACATCATCTTATTTAAGTCTTCACCCTCCCTCTTGACCTTTTTGGAAGCTCTTGGTGTCTTCTTACTAGGTGAAACTGACTTACCATCCTTTGGTCGTTTGGTGGCCCGCTGTGATTTCCCAGCTTCATTAGGCATGGATGCTGTAGGAAGGTCATCACCAGTGTGCATGTCCCGTGAACTGTAAGAAGTATCACCCATATGAGGTAAATGGTGTACTTGTTGAGGATGATGCACATGCTTGACACCTCGGGCAATTTGGCAACCTGGCGGACAAGAAGACATGCTACCATTGGCTAAGGAGTTCTCTCGATATTGAAGGGTAGCAATTGCATTATCTCGTTCCATCATGGCATTGTTTCGTTCTGAAATGGCAGTATCTCGTTGCAAGAATGCCATATCACGCTCTGCAAGGGCTGCCTTTTTTTCAGAAAAGGCTAGATTTCTCTCTTGAATGGCTGCATCTCTTTCGGCCATAATTGCCATAATTTGCTTCATGGAAGGTTGATGTTGCATCAACCACTGCGACAAGAATATTGAGATCAATATAATTTAAGACAATTTATTTTTGGAAGGAAACAAATACCACACTAAGCAACTATAACTTCATGCAAAGTTCAAAAGTTGAGTATATCAACGAGCAGAAAGTTATTTCAATATACCTGCCCCTGGGCTGATTTATATTGTTCGGCTTTGTGCCTTCCATTTTCACGATGCCCAGCATCATCCATCAGAAACCCACAAATGGACACAAAAGATAAATACTTTTCTAGGCCTCAGCCAGTATTGAACTTGGTCAATTGAGCAATAATATGCTACAAGTCCTGTATATAAAAAATATATATAATACTATTACTAACATAATTTAAGCGTCTCTTTCCTGCTTCCATTTTCTTGGGGTCACGGGGTTTGAGAAAGAATGAATTCCCCTTTAACAAATCAACCCCTCTAGAGCTCTAGGAAAAAATGACTGCTTCAAGGGTTGAATTACGTACCATGATTATAAATAGATATTATAAATGCAAAAGATGAATGTACAACCGATTAAAATTTCCCCTGCATATAAGAATACAACATAAGTGAGGAAAAAATGAAGCACCAGGATTCCAACTTGCAAATGATGCTACCTATATAGGAATGCAACATGCACAAGAGGGCGGAGACACTACAGAGATATCCATTTATGGTGTAATATGTTACTTCCATCTAAGCTTTAGAGTGCAAGACTGGTCAAACAACATTTCCAAAGCATGAAATAATTTAGAGTAATTTACATACAGCAAAATAAAGGATACAGAAATTTAAGATCATATCCGGTTGCATTGAGGTAAACAGATTTAATTTCAAAGGGGAAAAGATAATATACATTTATTATCATCATTCAACAATTTTGAATGTTTTTCTTTTTTACCCAGGCATGAAAATTATTTCTTATCACAAATATTTTTTTCATCTTCCATATCATTCTATGCACCAAATATCTTGTTAAATACCCACAATTCACAATACTTGACAAAGTTGATACTTAATAAGCAACACCAACAAACACAAAATAAGAAATATTAAGAATGTATTTTATAAAAAAAGCAATATTAAGAATAGATAAATAAAGCAAATGGAAGTTGTGAAAAAGGAGAAGAAAGGAAGACTGATCCATATTGGGATTCTCATGAATTGAACACAAAATGCATGCATAAAGACTGTCAATTGTAGAATTAAGGAATGTAAAGAATTAATTGACAAATGTCCCCATTGTGTGT
>JANTPZ010092341.1:0-20854 GCA_025593235.1 Vachellia pachyceras
TAAGTTAAGAAGACGTCGTAAAGACGTTCTTTGTTTGATGATGATGATGCAGGATAATTAATGGGGCTTGATGATGGCGAAGGAGAAGAAGAAGCCATGGAGGAAGGAGAAGAAGGAGAGAGAATAGTTGGTGCGTTCCGTTGGTTTTAGATAAGGCAAATGATAAGAGAGAATAGTTGGTCTGTTCCGTTGGTTTTAGATAAGGCAAATGATAGAAAGAGAAAACATAAACCAAATTTTTATACCGTCGGTTGTTCAATAATCAATTATCCCATTCATGTACTTAATTTATTTAACACGCAATCATAAATTAATCAAATGATTGTCATCTATAATTTCTTGTGTCACAAATATAGTTAAAAAAATTTGGTCGACCTGCTTTCATAAGACTTTGAAACTTTTTTTTAATGGAATTATGTCCCAAAGCATGGAGCTAACTATCAACAACAAAAAGTCCTAATGACATAGAAAGAGACTGTCTTGTAAATTTTTAAAATAAATTTAATTTTTAAAATAATAATTACTCTTAAAAAGTAATCATTTGAAATTAATAATGTTAGAGTTGAAAGATAACCTTTTAATTAAAATAAATAAAGCAAACATAATCTAAAATAGCTATGTGAAATAATCATATTTTATCAATTGAAATTATAGCATTTTAGGGGATTTTGGTGCTATTATTGGATTTTTATTGTGGTTAATTACATTAATTATTATTAATTACAATTACATGGAATTAAAGCCAATCAAATGTATTTTTGAAAGAAATTGAAATCAAAAAATAATTTCAAGAAAAAATGCTGACAATAATAAAACTCATAAATCTATTTATTTTTTTATTTTGCATTTATCACACATCCATTCCAGCCCAAACACTCCAACACAAGACGCCAACTAAAGCTTCATTTTGGGGCGCCACCTAGAAGCCCACCAGACCACACAACCCTAATTAATCCATTCCACAAACGCCACCAACACGACTCATTTATTATTTCGTTGTCTGATGAAAAAGCTAACTTAAGTCATTGAGTAATTAGAAGAGTTCTTTAAATTTTAATTTCACTTTCCAATCTCTATATATGTAAATTGTAATTTTAAGTTGCTAGAGTTTATGATTTATATATATGGAAGATGATTATGATCAGTTGATGTAATCTGGATTGTGATACTTGTGTTAGATTCATACTTTATATTGTAATTGGACTATAACACTTTTGTTACTCAATTGCTTTCTTTTATTTTTTATAAATCAATTGATTTGCTAGGTTTTTAGGAATTAATTGGAGATAAAAATGATCTTTAATAAATCTAACATAAACTAAGTAGTAAGATATTTCTAATTAATTAATTGAGTCTAGGTTTAGATTAAATTAAAAAGTTAGAAATATTGATTAATAAGGGTTCTTGTTAGTCCTTGTGCTTAGTTAAAAGAAGAACTTAATATTAAAATTGAACAATGAAGGTCAATGGATTCGATCGCCTAAGAAATCCATTTTATCGAATTTAAGTGCATTCATTTGGTTTAATTAGTTAGTAAAATCACATTTGATAATTATTGATTAATTTGTTATTTACATTAAATTACTCAGGAATTAAATATAGGCTCAACTAGAGTCGACCTAGATTAGTGTTACTATATTACATTTAGCTTAGTTTTTTATTTGATTGCCCTCACACAAGCCATATCACTATGCAACCATAATAAAGGCCAAATGGAGTCTCACTTTGAACAATATTAGTTTAATACACTGCCATTTTGGCATCACCTAACCAATATACATTTCCACCGAAATTAGTCAATGTATTTAGAAATATATTTATACCTGCATAGGTTCATATACACGTGCGTGTGTGTAGAGAGAGAGATTGTATTATATATGAAGTTTTCCCTTTCTCGGGTTATTATTATTATTATTATTATTATTATTATTATTATTATTATTATTATTATTATTATTATTATATATTCCATTGTGTGTTTACCGATTATCTATGAAGTTTCTAGGCAGGTTTCGAAATGACGTTAGTTACAGAGTAACTATTTATCTAAAAACTAAAAATAACAGAAGCGTGTGATTGAAAACATGTTAATATTTTTTAAAAAAATACAAAACAATGAATTTAAGACAATTGGCCTGGCAACGTTAAAACAATTCGGTTACGTTGCTGATTATAATGAATACTATAAGTTATGAACCCTACCCTTTTGGAAATATATGTTGAAGAATCCAAATTTCTTGTCATAGGTTTCATAAATAATACAAGTTTGAATTTTCCTGATTATTATAAAAAAAATTCTACAATCAAGGTTGAGTAGATGATGATACATATAGTTTTAAGTGTAAATAAAAATATGATTATTTTCCCAATTAGAGGTCAAAATGGCCGTCGATTAAACAAATAGGTATGTTTACATATTTAATAATAGATCACATTGAAAAAGTAGTTTTTACTGCTAATGTAACCAAATTTTGCAGTGAAGAAAGTTGATCACATTCAACACTTATAAGAAACGTTAATATTTTGTACCGATAGATAGCAATGTATATATAAACTTTTTTTATATCGTATGAAAGAAGCTACAGAACAAAATATTTTCAAACATTAATACTTTGTTTTTGCTCAGTTATGAAATGAAACATTTTCAAGGTCAAGAAGAAGAAGAAGCTAAGAACGAAATATTTACTTGGACAAGCGTAATAAGCACATAAATTTTTCACACTGAATTTCCTAAACAAGTCAAAGAAGGAAAAACCAGTAGTAGTGTCTCAGCTTTCAACCTGTCATTCTTCAATTATATTTGTGTATAAGCCTATTTCATTATAATATCAAAAGTAACTACAACTTTAGAGACAAATATTAAATGGTTCAATTGCCAGTTTGACTGCGGAATTTTTCATTATCCACACTGTAGATTTTTAGCAGATCAAGGACAAATTGAAGCAAACACTACATGTACTCTTTCTGAGTAAACAAGCTCTATGAACATCAAAAAGGGAGAATAAAACTTTTCCAATTTAACAATATGTAGTTCCTATACTGAATTAAGACCTCAGCTATTTTGTCCACCAGATCAGATTCTTTCTCTAATATCTCATTGAAATTTGAACAGTTTGCAGAGATTGACTTGATTACCCACTGCCTGCCAATAACACCCATAAATTAGAGTGCTACTCAATTTTCAAAACAGCTTTAGGTTCAGTTAATAGTCAAGAATTAAAGCAAGATTAGCAAGTATCTTTTCACTAATGGAGACAAAAACATAAGTAGAATGTATACAATACCTATGGCTCCAAGCTTGTTCACTTTTAGGTGCATAAGAGAGCACAAGTGCTGAAAAGTGAAGTTCATCCATAAACACTGAGTTGATTCTTCTTGGAAAGTACATACTTTCTGTAACAAGTGTAGGAAATATTTTAAGGGTTTGTCACAAAAAGTGAAAGTAATGACACCTTATATTCTTTTACCGTAGTTCTGATTTAATGTACAATTATGTTATGGAATCCATAAAAGGAAAATGCAAAGAGATATTGAACTGTATTATATTCTTGCTGCTGAAAAGGAAATATTTCTCCTCTTCTCAGTGGTTCTCTGAACTTTCATCCCTTCTTTTTATAGATGAGATATTGAACTGTATTATAAGGTCACAAGGGCTTACCTTTTAAATGAGGTAGCAGGCTCTCTGCAATGAAACACCTAGTAAAAACCCACGAACAAGACGCAGAATTTTCATTTACTCGAAACGATGTTAATCACAAGCATGATAAAACTTTTCTGCGCAAAGCACCAGCGGACAATCTGATGCGGATACCAGCTTCAACAAATACTCTCCTTCAAAATACAGAAAGTTCCCATTCTCGCTGACAACAATCCAGCCCAACTACAGCATAATAATCAGGAATTACATTCAACCATCAGATTCTCAACCATATTTGCAGTCAAGAAAATATGACAGACGGAAATGGAAAGGTACGAATTGTATATATTATTCAGCTGCCACTGTTCACTATTTATAGAATAACAATACAGCCTTAATATGTACAGGTAGGGTTGGGAATACGGATTGGGCCCGCGGGCCCAACCCGTCAGCCCGCCAAAATTGGCGGGCTCGAGCTGGCAAAAGCTAGCCTGCCAAGGTGAGCCTGCGGGTTAGCTGGCCAGCCCGCCTAACCCGCTCTTTTTTTTAAAAAAAATTATTTTATATGTATTTTTTTGCTTTTTTTAATCCCAATATTTTTTACAAAGGAAAAAGTAATATTAAATTCTATTTTTAGAAAATTAGTGAACACTTATTGATAAGTTTGGAAAGAGAATCATGAAAATATGCAATCTTGTAAAAAAATTGGGTAAAAAATAGAAAAAATTATTTTTTATAAAAAGAATTTTGGCGGGCTCGGGCTGGGGAACCCCAGCCCGCCAACAAGGAAGATGGTTAGCGGGCTGGCCCGCATTCCCAACCCTATGTACAGGATTCATACACGTGTAAGACCAGTAGTATATTCTAGAATATGCACAACTACACAAAAATACAATTAACAGATTTTAGGCCTAATCTGATACGGGTTTCTGCATAGTGGCCTTGTGTTTGTGCTGATAAATCTGTCTCTAGTGATATATATTGACATGCCCCCTCAAACTAGGACCTGGGAAAGTAACCAGACCTAGTTTGACTCTGAATTTCAGAAACTTGGAGTGAGAGAGTGCCTTTGTGAATAAATAAGCAATTTGCTTAGAAGAGGGTACATATTGGACTACAAGTTGCTTGCCCAGTACCCTATCTCTTAGGCAATGAACATCCAATTCTATATGTTTTGACCTGGCATGAAAGACTGGGTTAGAGGCAAGAGCTGCTACACTTAGGTTGTCAGACCATGCTATTGGAGAATTTTTTAAGGTGACACCAATTTCACCAACTAAAGACTGAAACCAGGCTAGTTCTGCAGCAAGATTAGCAAGTGATCTGTACTTGGATTCTGCACTGGAGCGGGACACAACTTGTTGTTTCTTGGCTGACCAAGAGACCAGAGTCACCAAGAAAAATACAATAGCCTCCCACTGAGCGTCTATCATCTGGGCACACAGCCCAATTTGCATCTGAGTAGCCTTGTGTAGTTAAGTGATTGCTTGGCTTAATATGTAAAGACAAATTGGTTGTACCTTTGAGGTAATGAAATATTCTCTTCACTGCTTGCCAGTGGTCCTTTGTTGGTGATGTCAAAAACTGACTCAACTTATTTACTGCAAAGAATATATCGGGTCTGGTATGAGTCAGATATTGTAGTGCACCCACAGCCTGTCTATACATTGTGGGGTTCTTTAGAGGAATGCCAATATCTTTGGAGAAGTATCTGTATACAGCCATAGGTGTAGGTACCGAGGTAGAATTGGAAAAACCAAACTTGTTCAACAGATTCAAGACATATCTTTCTTGCTTTAGGTATAAACATGTACTATCTCTAAAGGCCTCAATACCCAGAAAATTGTGCAGCAACCCAAGATCCTTGAGAGCAAAGTGTGAGTTCAGTTGTTTAATGAACAACTCCAAAGTACTGTTTGAGTTACCGGTAACTATTATATCATCAACATAGACTAGAACAAATATAATAAATGTTCTATGTTTGAGGAAAAACAAAGATGTATCACATTTTGAACTAATGAAGCCCCAACTAGTCAAGGTGGCTTTCAACTTATCAAACCAAGCCCGAGGGGCTTGTCTTAGACCATACAATGCCTTTCTTAATAAACACACATGATTAGGGTACTTGGGTGACACAAATCTCTCAGGTTGTCTCATAAAGACCAGCTCTTGAAGCTCTCCATTAAGGAAAACATTATTAACATCTAATTGTCTAATTCTCCAGTTAAATGTCACAGCTAAGGTTAAAATAAATCTCAGGGTTGGTGCCTTAAGAACTGGATAGAAAGTCTCATTGAAATCAATACCTGGACTTTGTTGAAACCCATTTGCAACCAATCGAGCTTTGTATCTGAATACTGACTTGTTAGTTGTGGGTTTTAGTTTAAATACCCACCTACAATCCACTATCCTACTGTATCCAGAGTTGGGCACCAGTTTCCAAGTCTGGTTCTTCATGATAGCATTGTACTACTCTAACATGGCCTTTCTCCACTCTGGTGAGGCTAAAGCTTCATTCACACAAGTAGGTTCTCTAAATGCATCCACATTAGTCACTGCAGTACCAATATATGATGTTCTAGGCTTGTGAATGCCTGCCTTACTTCTTGTGATCATGTGATGCCTAGTTGGGTGTGTCATCTGCATGATTGGACTGAGAGAATGACCATTTGGATCAATGTCTGTAACGGGCTGTGTTGAGTCTTGCGTCTGGTTTTCTTGCTCAGTACATGCCTCTACCAATAAGGGAGAGTCTATGGTCGTTGGAGCACTTGTTCTATTAGTGACTTGGCTATCTGCACTTTGACTAGTTTCATTGTTATCCTGAGATGTAGGAGGAGCAGAATCAGATCTGTATTCTACACCAGAATTTGATTCAGACACCGTATGAGGTACATATGCATGTCTATATGTTTCAGAAACTCATCAGCACAGACCAGCTCTTCATCAAGAGTTTTCCTCTTATTAATAAACCCTGTAGAAAAAGGGAAATTAGATTCGTTAAAAACTACATGTCTAGATATGTAAATTCTTCTAGTAGAGCTTAAGCATTTGTATCCTTTATGAGAATTGCTATATCCTACAAAGACACACTTTGTAGATCTAAACTGCATTTTTGTGCTCATTGTATAGTCTAAGACAAGGGTAGCATGCAGTTCCAAACACCCTCAAGCTATCATAATCTGGTTTCTTCTTGAATAGCTTAAAATATGGTGAAACACCACCCAATACATATGTAGGTAGTCTGTTTATTAATTCTTATGCAGTATGAAAAGCCTCCCACCAGTAGAACATGGGCATTTTGGCTTGAGCCAGCAAAGTCAACCCAATTTCAACAATATGACAGTGTTTTCTTTCTGTCCTACCATTTTGTGCTGAGGTATATGGGCATGAATGTCTAAATAATATCCCTGATTCATCTAGAAAACTGCAAAAATTGCGATACTCTCCACCCCAATCACTTTGAACAATTTTAATTTTGTTGTCAAACTGGTTTTTAGCAAATTTTTTAAAGTTCATGAACATATTCAGTGCCTCATCTTTAGATCTTAGAGGATAAATCCAAGAATACCTGTTATAATCATCCAAGAATAGTATATAGTAAAGAAAACCATTAGAAGAGGCTAAGGGGGAAGGACCCCACAGGTCAATATGTATCAACTCAAGTGGTTTAGAAGCAGTTGAGCTAGATGCCTTAAAAGGGAGATGGTGCATTTTTCCAAACTTGCAGGACTCACAAAATAAAATTTCATTTCTATTTCTTGAGCCAGTGTTCAGATTACAAGTATTGATCACTAAATTTAAGATTCTACTGCTAGGGTGGCCAAGTCTGTTATGCCACAACATTTTACTATGATTAATGTTACTAGGTGGTCTGCCTTCCGTTTCAGCAACATTCAAAAGCTCACTTCCCAATTCACTGTCCTTAGCTTCTTTGATGTTGCAGACCTTGTACATACCATCTTCATTTATTTTTCCCAACAGCAGATGCTCCTTTGTTCTCTGGTCCTTCACAAAAAAACCCTTGGAGTTAAAAATTATATCTGCACGGTTATCATTGGCCATTTTATACACACTTAATAGATTCTTCTTGATCTTAGGAGTATACAAAACATTTCTCAACATGACTTGCTTATCAGGTAGGTTGCTAATAGTTGAAGAGCCTATTTTCCTTACATTTAGTTTATATCCATCACCTAAGGTAATATTAATCTTACCAGCTAAGTCAGTGGCTGTGTCCAGCTTGCTCAGATAATTAGTGATATGGCTTGTAGCTTCGCTGTCCATATACCAAGAGTCATCAGCTACTACCTCTGGGGTTGCCCAATAGACATTATCATGCTCAGAAACAGTGGAGCCTCTCCTTCCAAAGCTGTTAAAGGCACGACCTCGGCTAGAAGTAGGAATGAAGGAGCGATCGAAACGATGGAAGCAATTCTCGACCGTGTGTCCTAGCTTTGTGCACAACTGACACACTGGAACACCATCATCACGTCCATCACGACGACAAATGGGTGCTCTGCCATGATGTTCCTTGTTTCGGCCACCTCTCCATGAGTTGTTGTACCTAAAACTAGAGCCAGCGTCAGACTTAGCTACATTAGCAAAGTTAGTGCCAGAAACAGATAAACTAGCAAACTGAGTGAGCTGCTCTAAACGACTCTCAAAGGTAAGAAGAGAGGTTTGTAATTCTATCCAGGTAAGAGTCTCTGCTTGTTGTGACAGCTGAACAATAACGGCGTTGTATTCTTCATCTAAGCCTGCGAGAGCTTGAATAATCAGATCTGAAAGTGGGATTGGACTTCCAGCGATTGCAAGCTGATCTGCTATGTTCTTTAGCTTCGATAGATATTCCACCATCTTCATCGCACCCTTCCTGGTATGTTGAAGCTCAGATCGCATCATCAATAGCCGGGACTTCGTTTATGCTCCGACAAGCTACTTCGCGGCAGCACACAGTCCAGCTGAGATTGAGATTCCAGTCATTTCAGCTACGATCTCCAAGGACATCGTGTTAAGCAGCCAACGAAACAACAACTGGTCGGCTGACAGCCAGTCTTCAAAAGCTGGGTTGATCGTGGTTGCGCTATCTTCTGTGATGAACTTCGAGGGACAGATCTTGGTGCCATTAATGAACCCTTCAACTTTGTAACCCTTGATGACTGGCAGGACGTGAGTGAGTGGAGCCACACCGAGTAATTTGTTCGATCCAGCTTGATCGAAAAGGTGTGAGTGGGAAACTGATTCTTCTCTGCAAGTTTTACAAGGATGGTGGCAGGGGCCAGCGAACTAGTGGAGGCTGATGAGCCTTGGGTGTCGGTTGATGCATACATGATGGCTTTCGCAGACAGCTCTGATGCCAAGTCAAGAAAATATGACAGATGGAAATGGAAAGGTACGAATTGTATATATTATTCAGCTGCCACTGTTCACTATTTATAGAATAACAATACAGCCCTAATATGTACAGGATTCATACACGTACGTGCAAGACCAGTAGTTATATTCTGGAATATGCACAACTACACAAAAATACAATAAACAGATTTTGGGCCTAATCTGATACAGGTTTCTGCATAGTGGGTTTGTGTTTGTGCTGATGAATCTGTCTCTGGTGATATATATTGACATTTGCTAACTGGAGAAATTTGCTTTGACAAGTGACTTCACATCCTGAGACGATGGACCTGCCCCGGCTGCACGCTTTCTTTTGACAACAATCCAGCCTAGTTACGGGTCTTTTTTCGACGGGACCAGGCCTGGGCAGCGGATTGCGGGCGATTTGCTCTCAAATCACGGAATCGACATCGTCACATCGTCCTTCTTCCAGCATTTTTTTGTCCTTTTTGTGAGGAATGAGGATATACTAAGTTTGAGGGAACATTAATCCCGTGTTCCTATATTTGATGATATTATATCCCCAACCAAATGGTTCATCTGATACATACGTTCAACAGAAGAATCGAAGTCAAAGCAGAAAGCAAACAAGGCATTGCTTTGAGCTTGATGATGCTTAGGCTTTGTTTGGTTCACCATAGGCCTTGCCTACGCCGGGATCCCAGGGAAAAAAAACAAAGACATAAAAATAAATTATGGAGAATTGAAGATAATTCCTCCATTAACAAATTAATTAGAGAATGTGACATGTTATTATACTCCTATCAATTACATAAAGTGAAATGTCAGTTGTTTAATTTTAAAAAGTCATATTTTACAATTAATTTAATAATGGAGGATTTATTCTCAATTCTTCCCATAAATTAACAAACAATACGATAAAGATTAGAAAAAATAAATGAAATGTAAAATACTGATAATTTGTATGTATGAAAACATATTAAGTTTTCTTTTTAGAAAAGTTTCAAATACATATTTTTAACCGATTTTTTCAATAGTTTACCAATGGAAATAGTAAACTTAGTGTGTGTTTGGGAACTCCGTTGGGAGAAAGAAATTCCGTTGAAAGAACGGAGTTTACGGATTTCTAGATGGTTTTTATGAATTTTGAGATGGTTTTTACGGATTTTGAGATGATTTTATCTTAGTTTGCATGCACCGTTAAGGGAATGAAGTTCCCAAACAAGCACGCAAAAAATGATAAAAAGGTGAACGAGCTACCTCATTGATAGCGCTACTTGTGATGCATGAATAAGGTTTCAGGTTCGAGCTTAGCATTAACATATTTGTATGCTTAAATTGTCCATATATCATCAAAGCAAATAAAAAAGTATGAGCAATTTCAAAGCATATGTACATTTGTAACCATTATATTAATATTTGAACAATTTAGATTTACTCTCTTATAAAATTATTATCAAAATGTTAAATTATAAAAAAAATACCTAATTAAATTTAAATTTGCTAAATTTTGAAATGAATAGATCAAATTTACAATAAAAAATATTATTTTATATAAAACCAAAAGCTAAGACACTCAATTATATTGGTGATGTTATGATTTGAAAATTAAAATAAGAGGAGGGAAGAGGATGAGAAAAGAAAATGAAAGGTAGTTTTCCCAAAACGAATCATCTCCGCCGCAGTCAACAATTGAAAATTCTACAAAAGTATCCCAAGAACCTAAAAAATTAGTCACATTTAGTATCATAGATATTGCATTACACTTTGGCAGTTGGGTTAAATTGTCATGAAAACACGTCACAAAAGTTTCCCAACAACAAAATAACAAAACAAAGAAGTAGAAGACACAAATAGAGAGAGTAGATCCCATAGCCTTCAATTTGTCATTTCTTGACTTGATCTTTTGATTGAGTAAAACAAACAGCACAGCATTCTTATTAGGACAAGAACAAGATAATCATATCATGAATTCCACCTGATATATACAACAACAACAACAACAACAACAACAACAACAACAATAAAGTCTTATCCTACTAGGTGGGGTCGACTACATGGAGCATAAGACGGTACTGAACTTGATTAAAAACTAAGTTCTTGAATAGATTGCTAACTAAGAAGCCTTTCTCGTTGGAAATCTGCTTGATTTATCTTTCTCATTGGAAACCTGCCTGATATATTATTAGAAATATATACAAACCTTTTTTAGTTTTGGCAACAAACCTTAATCTTTATATAGTTGAAGATTTGACGGTTATTCAATAATAATCCTTCTGCCATCAGCATCGTCACCGTACACAAGATAGACTATAGTCTTCTTCAGTATAATATATTTAAGAGCAAAGTCTACTTTGACTTCCACTTCATTTCCTCGCTCCAAAGTAGATGATATATTGCGCCATTCTTCTTCATTAGAACTAGATTCATCAGAAGAATCTCGCTTGTAGAAATCAATGGAAGCCTTTGTAAAATTCTTTATCAGAAAACTAACAGGATATGCTGATGATACCGTATTTTTATCTTCTTGTTGCAGTGATGATGAAGAAAAGATAATGCAGATGACCATTGCTTTTAAGCAACGATTATGATCAGACACTTCAAATGATACTGAGGAGCCTTCATCTTCAAAAGCTAGCCAATCAGGATGATTATTTCCAGGAAGAGAGCATTCAAATTCTCTCTCATTCCATCCCTATTATTCCCACAACAAGAAAATTAATGAGAACATGTAATAGTCATCACTTGTATGTGACACTAGTAACATTGGAATTTGTAGTCAAATAATGAAGGATAATGAAGAAAAATGAAACAGTATAATATTGGGATAATTCAAAACATAACCTTTATTAGTGCCCATTTAAAAAGTTCAAAGCATCTATATGATCTCTCAAGTAACAACTAAAAAGATATGGTGAATTTTTGGGGCCACATTTGAGAAAAATTTAGCTAGAACCATAATACTCTACTAGTAACAGGGTTTCAATGTCACTTAGTTTCTCATAGTAGTTATATCTCAATTCCAAAAATTTTAACATAATGTAATTCAACCCTATAATTTTGACTCATTTATAATTCAATTTTTTAATTTTGAATTGAATTCAATCATATATTTTAACCATTTAAAATATAATTCTTATATTTTATAAAAATAAAATTATATATTTCATGGAACTTAGATACTAAAGTTTTTAAATGGTTAAAACTAAAAGGATTGGATTGCAATAAGCTAAAGTTTAGTTGCAATCATTTAAAGTTCAATTAAGTTTTAACCAAGTCAAAAACTACAATTATAATATAATCAAAATTATAGGGATCAAAAGATTGATATTTTCCCTTAAAGTTTTATTGTAACTATAAGCATGATTTATGCAATGATATATACAGTAGTAATCAATCTTTATGAAGATTTAAGAGGCAATTAAAAAACCTGGGAGATACTCTTCAAAAGTGTATCAATGACTCCACCAAATCCTCCCACTTTTATAGTAAGGGAAGAACTAGAGAAATTTGCAGCCTGATCTGTAATGTCAACTTGGTCATCATGAAAACCAATTGACGCTGGAGATGTTGCCCTAGTAATATGGAATGTATAAGGTCTCCTCAATATTCCACTGGTTAGGTCAGAAAAACTACGAACAAGATGTGGCAATAAAAATGGAAAGCTTGCTGCAAATCCATGAAGAAGTGACCTTGCATTATTTCTTGGTGACACCCATGACTGAACGAGAATTGGGAATACATCTTTGGGCAATCCTTCATGGCCACATATTGATACATGTCTGATGCTTCTTGATCTCACTAATGAAAATGGAACTTGTGTTATAGCAGTTTCATTTGCCATTAGAGTTGCCAAAGATTCCATTCGGTTGATCCCCTCTTCCAATTTCTCAAGTTTTGAGCAACCACACAGGTTGAGAATTTTCAAAGATTTTAAATTATATATACCTTTTGGTAACTCACTGAGATCTTTACAACCCTTCAAGTTTGCCAATATTAAGCACTTCAAATTTCCAATTGATTCATGTATACAAACCAATCGTGGACAATCTTTAAGTATTAGCTTTTCAAGATTTGGCAGTGTTGAAAAATCAGGTGTCTCTTTCAAGTCATAGGAATGACTTAAATTGAGAGTCTTCAACTTGATCAACAACTGTAATAAAAGAAAGAAATATTCTTAGATAACTTTCAAAAATATAATTGAAATAGTAAATAAAATAACATGCTGCAACAAAAACTAAAGACTTGTTTGAATTACCATTTACAATAGTCACTTCTATTCCAACCATATTTTGCAGACTGAAATTGGGATAAAAGTGAATTGTAATGCCATTTATATTTGAATATATTATTTTTGTAAGAAAATAATTTTGAATACCCATTTATCTTGTGTAACCTCAAAAGATCCAAAAATCTTTGGCTTTAGGCCTAACTTGGCTTTTGGAAAAGAATTCATTTGATTCCGATAAAATGCCAACCCAAACAGAACTTTTGGGTTAAAATTGTCTTTTGGGCTTTTAAACCAGCTTTTAAGTTTATAAAGGCAAATCCAAACAAACCCTTAACGTCGTTTACTTGAAATTCTATAGAAGAATTCATAAAATACCTGACAATTCTTCCGTGCTTGGGTGAGATGACTATATCTTAAGTCAATGGCAACCGCATTTTCTTGACAAAAATTGTGGGGCATGTGAGTTGAAGGAAACCCATGCCAACAAAGCCATCTCAACTCTTTTGATATATTTTCATAGTTGCCATTAAGATTCACATTATGACCAAGATGAAGCAATCTAAGTCTCTTCATCAACTCAAATCCCTTTGTATCCAAAAATTGCGCTTGATCTGTTGTTGATAGATTCAAAGCTAGCCCTTTAACGGAGATTGACCCCTGTGAAAGAAAACGAAGATGAAAAATGAAAAGAAAATCTTGATAATATGATTATTTCATTTAATAATCAAATATAATTAGGTTTAGAGTTATAATTAGGAATCAGAAGGTAGTGAGTGCATAATGACGAGTAACAATTAAAAATTATTGAATGTTTCAAAAACAAATAAACAGATGAGAAAACTCTTACCCGACGATTTCTTAACACGTCAATCACATTATCTCGAAACCAAAGTCTGCTACGGTTTCCAGGCTCCTCTGGTGACTCTTCGCGAACAATCTCTCTTCCCATGTCACGTATTAAATTATGCATATCAAGTTTATTATTCTTATCAACTCTTAGGAGGCTCAACTCTATGAGTCGGGTAATTCCAATCTCAGCATGAAGTCCACAACCATTTAATATTTGTGTGGCATAATTTCTATCCTTCCCAATAAAAAAACAACATATATCTAAGAATATGTTTTTCTCGAAATCATTATTGAGACCATCAAAACTTATTTTCAGCTTTTTATGTATTTGATGATTTGGAATTTCTTTCAGACTATCCAAAACAGATTTCCAAGCTTCTATTGGCCGATCCAATAGATAAGCACCAATAACTTCAAGAGCTAATGGCAGTCCTTCACAGTAAGCAACACCACTTCTTGAGTCATCAATGAAATCTTCAATTGGGGTTGCTTGTCTAAATGCATGCCAACTAAAAAGTTCAAGAGACTCGTTATCATCCATTTCTTTTACGTTGTATACATTATCCGTTCCAACGATACCAAGTATACGTTGGTCTCTAGTAGTAATGATTATTCTACTACCTGGAGCAAACCATTCACGACTCCCACATAAAGCATCAAGTTGAGCCTCATTAGTGACACTATCTAACACAACTAGTGCCTTTTTACCACAAAGCCTTTCTTTCATTATACTTTTCCCCAACTCAATGCTATTTAGTGTCATCTTCCCTGTTTGTAAAATGTTTGAAAGAAGTTGTTCTTGAAGATGAACTAGGCCATTTTCTAACTCTGAAGCTTCTCTAATGTTTGCAAGGAAGCTTTTGGCCTCGAAGTCTTTTCCAACTTCATTATAAATGGATTTGGCAATGGTTGTTTTGCCAATACCACCCATTCCAAGAATCCCTACCACCATAACCTTATCTGATTGGTCACTTAACATTTGGATGATTCCCTTCATGCGAGATCTCAGCCCCACAGGATGATGTGTGACAAACAAGTTTGTGTTGTCATCTAGGTTCTTGGTGACAGTGTCAACAACACGGTTGATCAACTCAGCTTCAGTTCTATAGCAACAATAATAAGAAATTAGATCAAGAAAAATCTATGAAATATTGCGTTCAGTTTTAAGGGTATTTTTTATTTTTCTAATTTGTGACATATACCTGATTATAAGTGGACAGTTCCAAGATTGTTAGGAGAAAGACACATAATGCCACCCAAATTTGTAAATATTTATAATTCAGATCTTGAAATGGCCTTATTACTGTGAATTTTTAAAATTTATTCAGAGATTAAACTTTGTGGGAAAATACCTAATTGCCCTTAATATGAAAAAGCAAAATAAGAACATTTCGATAAATAACATAAATACACAAGGGTGCTTGGTTTAGTGGTAAACCCGCTAAATCACAAAGTGGGTGGACTAAGACTTGATCCCACTTTGTTAAAAAAGACCTTGAGGAAGAAACATCATGGGCACAAAGTCTCGATCCGCATTAGTTGCTTAGAAACCCAATAATATTATCCCAAAAAAAGTCTGATACGGGATGGTCTAAACGGTTATAAAAAAACAAATAACAGCAACAACTAAGACTAACAACCGGACAATTGCAAGTAGTAACTATAACTTATATAACCGTTTTTTCAACGAAAGCATGTGTGTGTGTGTGTAAACGAAATTAAGCTTTTTGGGAAGCGAAAAAATAAAAAATATTGAGTTTACCCATAACGATGAGAGTAGTCCCATCCAGCTAAATTGGCAACATCATTGAGTGCTCTTGTCCAATTCATCTTCTGTTCTTTGCTAGCTGTGGTTCTCTTCAAGAGCCTTTTGAACTCACTTCCAAAATCACCAGATTGCTTCCGTACATCTGTTGGTTGCACAGCGAAGAATATAGGGAAAACCTGTTGTCCAACAGTTCTATGGCATTCCATAATTTTTTCTAATTCTTGCAAGCACCAACTTGAACTTGCATATTTGACTGAAAGAATAAGGATTGATGTTCTTGAACTTTCAATAGCTTGGATTAGTGAGGATGAGATATTGTCTCCTCTTCTGATTTCATGATCCATGAAAACCTCAAGACCAGCCCTTTTCAATGCAGCAAGAAGATGAGTTGCAAAAGAATTGCGTGTATCGTCACCACAAAAACTCAAGAACACGTGATAGTTATATTTGGGTTTTGTCTTATTACGGTTTATTCCCTTTCCAATATCTTGAAGCAATTCATGCATATGAAGCCTATTATTCATGTCAACTCTTATCAGGCTCCGCTCAATAAGAGTGTCCATTCCAATTTCTACTGGAAATTGAAAGCCACTTAGTTTTTGTGTAACAGACAATTTCTCGTCACCCACATGAAAGTATGCAATATTAAAGAACAAATCTTTCGCTGAGTCATCCAGATACTCACAACTTATTCTCATCTTCTCTTGTATTTGACTTGCAGGGATGGCTTTCAATTTATTCAACACACATTCCCACTCTTGTGTTGTCTTCCTATACAAAAGAGAGCCAAGAACTTCAAGAACTAGAGGCAATCCTTCACAATAAAGGATGAGACTTTTTGCAAGATTAATGAAATCATTGCTTGGGCTTGTTTGCTTGAAAGCATTCCAACTCAACTTGAAAGCATGCCAGCTTAAAAGCTCAAGCGATTCCCTTTTGTCCATTTTCTTCACTTCGTACACGTATTTGACTTTTAGCTGATCAAATATATGCTTACTTCTTGAAGTGATGAGAATCATACTCCCAAAACTAAACCATTCTCGGCTTCCACACAACGTCACAAGTTGGTCTACATGGTCAACATCGTCAAGTATTACAAGTGCTCTTCTATTATGCAGAGCCTTCTTTATTTGTCTGATTCCAGTTTCTGCGTCATGTATCTTCAAATTTCTTGTGCCAGTAATATCTGAAACGAATTGTTCTTGGAGAAGAACTTGACCATTGTCTTTGTCCCACACTTTTTTGATGTTTGAAAGAAAGCTTCTGCTCTCAAAATTGACACTGATTGTATCATAAATCATTCTAGCAATGGTTGATTTGCCAATTCCTACAACTCCACAAATGCCTACTATGATAACTTCTTCTTTCCTCACAGTGATATCTTGTGAGTAGTATTTGGACAGTTGAAGCACTTCTCTCAACCGATGCTGTATTGGTACTAGATGTGGAAGGATATCCAAGTATGTTGCATCGAGAAATATCTTAATGGAGTGAATGAGTTCTCTGATTCTTCTGCTATATCTGCTTGACAGAAGTAGCTTTTCAACTCAGAAAAAAGTAAAAGAGTAATTCATTTATACAATCATGATATCGCCCACATATATAAATACAAACGCACAAGCATTTTTAATGGCATTACTTTCTATTGCATCATCTTTTTAAGAAAGTAATATTTCTATTATAATCAATTAATTGACTATTGGGCGAAGAAATTTTGATTGGATTGGAAGGTGTTAATATTTGAACTTTTGAGAATGGTTTTGTTGATTTTTGGGAAATTTTTTAGTGTGGACAATCTAGGCTTTGCTTGATTAAAGAGTTGTTATCATTTAAATCCTTTTGTGCAACAGATTTCATGTCACTTGGGTTTGTTTTTTTTAAATATTTTAAGCTCTTCTCATAATTTTCGCTTACAAGTGGTTTTGTGGTAAAATTGTAAAACTTGATGCCTGGTTGATTTTAAAGTTGTTGTTAGGCATAAGCAGAGCTCGTTAATGTGCTGGATTGTAGAATACTCATTGCTTGTAACGTTTGGATCACTGCCTCTCCATTGGTTTGAAGTTGGATTGTCGGCTTAAAATGATTTATTAGGCTTTTTATACTATCACCGTTCTTTCTAATTGTAGCAATTAAGGAAATTAAATATATTACTTAAAAATATTTATTCAGTGTATAATTAAATTATATATCATTTTATAAGCTAAATAAATCAATTTAAAGAAAATTATGATTATAAATACTTTAAAGAAATGTATTTAGTTTTCTTAATCTTTTAAAAAAAGTTAACTAACCCTTTTCTATTAAGGATTGGAAATAATATATGGGATAGATCTGGATCTATGTGGTTTTGGAAGGCTAAAATTGAGTTTTGCATGATGATAAATTCTTTGCATAATTAAATTACTTTACTAAAATTAGTATTGGAGTTTGAAGGGAAATAACGTTGCGTATTGCTTCTGAATGATTTAATTGGGCTGGTTGGTTATTAAATTGAATATTTTAGCCTTTTTCATATCATACGGTGTTATGGCTCATTGCTCTAAACTGGCTACTGTCCAACGGTGAAGAAGCAGAACGAAAGTGTGCCGCTTGTGACTATTCACTTGCGGCACTGTTTGGTTTTGATTACAGGGTTTATATGTAATTCTGATGCATTCTACTGAATTTCATTTTATGATTTTTTATAACATACAAAACAAATGTTCTATAATCATTATTCCATTACATTCTGTCCCATTAGATTCCTTTACATTTATTTGAACTCCATGAACCAAACGGTTTAATCATTCTGAGTACTTCTATAAATGACCTTAACCAAACTATATCCCGATGAATTGTTGAAAGTGATGAAGGAAAATCCAATCCTAAATTCTAAATTAGGAAAGGAGGGGAGGGTAAATTTAGGCTCCCTTCCCCGCAAAAATTATAAACAAAGTATTTTTCCCTCCATTTCTTCCCCTTTCCTCCTCTCCAACCAGACACATCCTAAAGTGTTTGAAAAAGATAGAAGAACTTTTAAAAACCAAATTATAAATTAAAAGTTGTTGAGACAAAAACGCAAGTATTTTTGAAGATCACAGAGAAGTAAATTAAAATTATGAAATTAAGCCATATGAAGTCCTAAAATCAAGCTTAAACAATAATCAGTACAGTATATATCTTGACAAATTGACAGGCCATGTGATAAGTCAAAACAAAAGGTTATAATTTTGTAGACACAATAGAACTTAAATCTCATGGATAATATTGAATATACATGCATGCATATATGTGTATTTCCCTTCCATTTTTAATATAAGATCGAATTTAAAGAAGAAATTGAAGTACAAAGTGTATCTTATAGCAAGGATGAAGCGGTTATTAGATATTCACCTGGGACACTTAGCTGAGATTGTACATCTGGAAAGTGATGTAGCTTCAGTAAAAGCGCTTCTCCATTTGAAAAACTCTCGTTTTTGCAAATCTCCTCTGCTCATCAATTCTGCAATACTTCCCATCTCCTGACGTACATCAGACAGACTTACACCACAAAACACAGGAAGCACTTTCCTATTACCCATGTTTTTGCGATGATTTATGATTATGTCGAGTTTATCCAAGCAATATCTAGAGGAGCCGAAGTGTTTAGTGAAGACAAAGATGATTATTCTTGACAGCTCAATGGCTTTCTTTAAGGTTGGTGAGATTGGCTCATCATGGTCGAAGAATGTTCTGATTGAAGCATCCCTTAAAGAGGTTTCGAGAGAAACTATGGTTTCACATTTAGTTTGGTAAGTTAAGAAGACGTCGTAAAGACGTTCTTCGTTTGATGATGATGATGATGATGATAAAGGATTACTAATGGGGCTTGATGATGGCGAAGGAGAAGAAGAAGCCAGGGAGGACATGTATTGGATTGTTGTTTCAGATGAAGAAGAAGGAGAAGAGGAGGAGGAGAAGACCAAGAGAGAATAGTTGGTTCGTTCCGTTGGTTTTAGATAAGGCAAATGATATTGTTCCGTTGGTTTTAGATAAGGCAAATGATTTTGTTCCGTTGGTTTTAGATAAGGCAAATTATAAGAGAGAATAGTTGGTTCAATTCGTTCCGTTGGTTTTAGATAAGGCAAATAATAGGAAGAGAAAACAAAAAACAAATTTTTATACTGTCAGTTGTTCAATAATCAATTATCCCATTCATGTTCTTAATTTATTTAACACGCAATCATAAAGTAATCAAATGATTGTCATCTATAATTTCTTTTGTGTCACAAATATACTTAAAAAAATTTGGTCGACCTGCTGTCATAAGACTTTGAATTTTTTTTAATGGAATTATGTCCCAAAGCATGGAACTAATTATCAACAACAACAAAAAGTCCTACGGACATAGAAAGAGAATGTCTAGTAAATCTTTAAAATAAAAATTACTCTTAAAAATAATCATTTGAAATTAATAATATTTTGTGTGTGTGTGTGTGTGTGTGTGTGTTTAGAGGGAGAGATTGTATTATATATGAAGTTTTCCCTTTCTCGGGATTTATTATTATTAGTATCTAGTCCTTTGTGTGTTTACCGATTATCTATGGAGTTTCTAAGCAGGTTTCAAAATGACGTTAGTTACGGAGCAACTATTTATCTAAAAACTAAAAACAACAGAAGCGTGTGACTGAAAACGATGTTAATATTTTTAAAAAAATAAAAAGACAATGAATTTAAGACAATTGGCCTGGCAACGTTACGTTGCTGATTATAATTAATACTATAAGGTATGAACCCCACCCTTTTGGAAATATACGTCCAAGAATCCAAATTTCTTGTCATAGGTTTCATAAATAATACAAGTTTGAATTTTTGTGATTATTATAAACAAATTCTATAATTAAGGTTGAGTAGATGATGATACATATAGTTTAAGTGTAAATAAAAATATGATTATTTTCCCAATCAGAGGTCAAAATGGCCCTCGATTAAAGAAATAGGCATATTTACATACTTACCTCGTAATAAATAGATCACGTTAAAAAAGTAGTTT
>JANTPZ010092342.1:0-29427 GCA_025593235.1 Vachellia pachyceras
GGGGGGGGGGTTTGCTTTGGTGTGGGGAAGCAAGGACAGGTCATTATTGGGAGGCTAATGTTGAGAAACTTGTGCACAATGCTGGTGGCTTTAGGTTTTAACACATAAACTGGGCATAATATAGTTATTTGGATCCCACTGTCTGACCAACATCCCTCCCTCTTCAGTTTTGAGTTGGGCTAGGAACCCAATCCCATTAACAATTACACTGGGCCACTTGGACCTCTTGGTCTCTTGCCTTTTCGGTCATTGCAATGCGCTTGTTTCAGTGTATGCAAAACCTCACGCAGATACCCGTTTAACTGTTGAAAGGATTGGGTCTCACTTAAAGGTAAAGGGTTTGATCCTGGGGAGTGTCACTTTGTTGTGACTCCAATCATGGTATTTGAAGAGGCATCACCACAACTTAATGAAGTTGAGTTGACCTACCTATGTAGTGAGGCTTAAACGTCAATCCAACCTGTTTGTGATGCTTTTATTTATTATATAACCTTCGGGCCTGTCATGCTCATATTATCTTCAACAGATAGCACCTATAGATTAATACTAAAGTCGCACATTTTCGACTGGTCCAATGGCAGAGGCAACGTAAAATTGACACCGAACGAGTCTAAAGGCTATAGGTTCGTTTTTTATGGGTTGGGGGGCGGGGTTTTAACGAGGACAAGCCTAAAATAGTAATTAAGCCTAAAAAGTGTTGTAATCTAACTTTTGGCTTACGATGAATTATAAAAAATAGCTCTAAACCCATCCTCAACCACCCACGCGGCCGCCCCTTGCATTATCACACGACAAAAGGGCACTGCTGAGTGAGACATGATCGCTGCTCTTTTAATTTAAGTAAATATAATTAATCAGCGATTTTAAACCTTTCAATTAACTAACATTAATAGTGATATAGATACGCCTGACTTCTCTTTCACCGAAAGATGATACCAAAATGCAATTACGTGTACCGACCTTTTTACCCTTACGTGCGCCAATCGCTATTTTTCTGGATTAAAAAAATTCTCCTCGGCCTACGACACGTGTCACGTTCATGGGATTTAGAAAGGGATCGATGCCTGGATGCCCAACGCGTGTCCATCTCTTCGACACGTGTGATTATAGATTTATTACTATAAAATTTGTTCTCATCTTTAAAGTTTAAACTTTTCGCTGAGGAGGGCGGGCCCACCCGGAAAATGTGTGCAGCTGATGTGGCAAGAACGCGCATTGATCTTATCGTTTCTTGCTTTGGATTAGTATTGGCTTGGGACACGTGTACCTATTTTCTTTTATTCCTTTTTTTTGGCCCTCGAACCCTTTTTTTATTCTCTCTGTCTTTGCGATGAATCCAAATCTATTTGCGTGCGTGACAGAGGGAAGCTAGACATAGGCCACGGGATTCTCTGCATCACCACATGCGTGGGTTTTCAATATTTAATGTTTATTCAAAAAAATTTTAAAAATGAAAAAGAATGATTAAAATATTTAAATTATTTAAGCATACATATTCCGCTGCAAGCAATAAAAGTCATATCGTGGCGCTAAAATAGTTATTAGTGTCCATACTCAAATCAAGCTTTATTCCGCTAATAAAAAAAATAAGACATGTGATTGGCCAAATAAAATATTAGTGAGAACTTTTCCTTGTCTAAAGGTAAGGAAAGAAAGGAGATGCTGAAAGGAGACACTTGCAAGGAGGAGATTGGAGGATATATAAAATTAGCAGAATTTTTTGTCTTAGTCATCTAGTCCAATGAGCTATCGAAAGTGTAGACCTGTGACCGAGTACTAATAAAACTTTTAATTAGTCTGATCATGCACATAACTTACTCATAGTTTGTGTTTTTTCCCCACTGAGTACTAACAAAACTTTTTTTTTTTGGTACAAAATTTTTAAAAAATGGGTTGGACTCACCCACGATCTAAGGGTAGGGCATATGACACCAAGCGCTGTAGGCATAATACGCTCAAAGTCCCACATCGATTAGACCCGTCCAATAAGGTCATATATGTAGTCAGGGTGTGGCCTTTGACATCTGAGGTGCCTTTTGGGTAACTATGGGATCTCAAGAGGGCAAAACCCTGTGCTCACAGGCAGCTACAGGGCACCTAACTCATAATCCACTGGGACCTGTCTCTGTGTACACTGGAGCAAGCCAAGCAATCCCTTTGATTTGGCCACACAGGTAGGTCAAACCAGCTTCACTTAGTTGTGGTGATGCCTTCTCAAACGCCGCAACTGGAGCCATAACTAAATGGCACCCCTCAGGATCGAACTCTCTCCTTTTAAGTGAGAGTACTAACCCAATCCCTTCACCAGTTGAACCCATGGACAATGGGTGAGTACTTACCGAACTTTTAGTTAGTCTGATCATGCACATAACTTTTAATTTTACGTTATTTACAATGTTTTTTTGTGACATGTCATTAGACAGTTACTTACTTTAAATAACTTTTAGAATAGTTTAATTGTAGGATGTAATTCTTGCATAGATGAATTTCTACAAACTAATGAATATTTTTTATTTTAAATCTTCGGGGACATGGACTTGATAACAACTTTAGGGTTTGACCATAGATAGAAACTGTAAATCTTGTCCTAAGGTTGAAATTAATGTAGTTCAAATTCAGATGTTTTTTTTTCTTTTTAAATGAATAAGGGGACGAATTGTTTCGCATGACGAGTTCATTTGTATAATATATTTTGTGTTGAATATTGACCAGGCAATAGAAATGGCCCAATGCTGTTGTAACTTACGCACATATAGATAGACACACAGGTGGATGCAATTAGTTTGTAATAATCCATGCGCTGTTAACCAAGCTCGATCCAATCAATAATGATTCAACTCATTCTACAGCATAAATTAAACTCTCGTTGTTACTAACTGGTGTTAAATCTAGTCAAAAGTACTGATCTCTTGTAATGTGATAAATTAATATTTGAATCTCCACATAAATAAATGGTTACATACAATTCATGTAAAGCGTCTAATCGCTACAATATCTACACAGCAAAGCAGTTGGTAAGAGGAGAAGATGTCCTTTAAGATCACCCCTTTCATTCTTTGTTTGGAGCCGGCAATATTTGGAAACTTACTAAATTGAAGAAGAGATCATTAATAACCATTAGAGGCTTAACCAGAAAGAACTGTAGTTAAAATTGCAATAATCTCCTTAAAAATTGACTGTCCTTTTGAAAATGCCATAAGAGTTGACCTTAAAAACACATCCATGAATGGCACATCATATGCTTTATTTCTCACTCTGACTCTTGGCAGGATAATAACCGAACCCTAATTGTTGAAGGTAGAAATTATTTTTTCAACGTGACTCACGATTGATGCTATACGTAAGTGACATGAATTCTAGAGATGAGCAATATGCATCCTAAAGATGACAAAACATGATAGCATTTGTTATCCATCCCATGCAGATTTGATAATAATGTAAGATATAAGGTTTTTGTTGAATCTCTGCAACCAATGCAATATTTGAATTGTCAGGCTTAATATTTTTTTTTATTATCTCACAGAACTCGAACTTTTTTATGCAAAACGTAAGTCTGTATAGCCACATAATAATGAGCTCGAATTCAAGTGAGCCAACTTCATTGTATTAATTTTTAACAGTTTATTGATATGATTTGTTTCTCAGCCAAAAGGAAAAAGGACGTTTTGTTTGGATGTATCCATTTGGTAAAGCTTATTAATCCTCTAAATGCACGTTCAACAATGTTTTTCTATAAAACGAGACAATTTCATCCACATAATTACCTCGACTTACGTAAAAATACTTCTCTACCGCTTTTTCAAACGAACACAGTAATATGTATACATGAAAAGCGTTAAGCGCAATGTTGTCGTTCAGCAGTGCAGCTAAGCGCCTCATCCACGCCACCATCATCGCTAATATTCCCTATCCCCGTCCTTACTAATCACTCCCACCGCTCTCTCCTTTCTCATTACTCTTTCACCGGAAGCAGTGACGTTCCAATCACTGTTGACCGCTAAATATACGTATATCTTCTGATAATAATTTAAATATTAGTCTATGATTTTGGGAATGACTGTTACATTTTATGAGAGTCAATTCCGGTGGGTTCTTTTTCACCATTTATTTATTTTTCCGTTATTCTAAGAGCAGCTCATACCATCCATCTCTTTTGATGATAAGTTCTCACTTCAAACTAATAATACATGGAAATTGTCATCTTCATGTATTTATTTATATCATTTTCTAAGAATACTAGAATAGGTCCCATGAATTATATTAGATCTAACAAATAAAACATACAATATGCTTATATTTTTTTGTATTATTCCGTCATTAAAAAAAGTATCAACAGTTTTGGGGGTCCGACATTTTTTTTTAGTGACTCGATGTTGTTTTTCTGTCAGGATAATGCCTTTTTTTAATAATTAAACTCCCTTTTTTCCATATTCTTCTTCTCCTAATATACGAGGCTTTCAAGTTTTAAAGTACTCGACTTTTGCACTTTATTACTAATAAAGAAAGCATCCAAATTACGAGTTAATATTTCGATTCATTAATAAATAAATAAAACGACGTAAAACTTCCCCAACTGCAAATCAAACTGTTGTCTTTGTTTCTTTAATGTAAATATCATTTTTTTTAAAAACAAAGAGAAATGAAAGAAATAAAGTATTAAAAGCTGCGAAGTTCGCAGCTTTTTCTTTTCTTTATTACCTTACAAAATCATTTCTTTTTACTTTTTTTTTAATTTCTGACGGGTTATGAAAGCTAGAAAGGTCGTGTAATTACCATATCAGTCCTCGTTTCCAATGAGGAGGCTCCACGTAGCGAGCCGTCGCGAAAATTTCGGGTAGCTAGGGGCATGAAACTGTTGGCTTGGGTGCACGGGAAGGAGCGTGCTACCGAGAATCAAACATCTTGAAAAGAAAATCTATGAAGGCCACAAAAACTTGTGGCCAAGAATCGAACCCCGAGGCTGACGTGGCACCCACCTCTGATTTAAACGGATCAAAATCCAAATCGACGCACCTCCATTGCCAACTGAGCGCGCCCTCGAGCCCTCTCAGACTTCGAAGCCACACAACACTGCCACCAAACTACGACGAAATTCGCTTACTGTGCATCACTAGTAATCAACCTGGAACTATCTCCCGCGTTTTCTTCTCTGTTCTTATTCCCAGGAAATGCAGGAAATTAGAGACCCTGCAATTAGGCTCTTCGGCCAGAAGATTCCTGTGCCCGATGACGGAGACCTTCACGCCGTCGCCGATGCCGAAGACTACGAATCTCCGGAGTCCATGGACGTGGACAGACAAGAAGAAGGAGCAGAAGTTGATGATGAAGAACAGCAGAGTTCAGAAGAGGAGAAGGATGAAGATGACAAGGTACAGTTGGTACTGTGTGGTAGAAAATTATTTATGAGAAAGGAGGGAAGTTTTTTTTCCCCTTTTTGTGATTTATAGAAAATTGAGGACGACCCATTCGTTAATTTTGCTAAAACAACTCTTGGGTTGGCTCTTTTCTGCCTTTTAAATTCCCATTTTCTATGATAGGGTAAGCTCTTTGTCCCAAAATTTCTCCCAATTTTCTGGTTCTGAATTTTTTTCATTTTGATTCAAATGATATTTCAATCAAAGAGCATATTGATGCTTGTTTTTCAATTATAGAAGTATAAATCAGTATTGAAGAAGCAGGGTATTGCGAGAAGTGGTAGATTGCAATATATGTGCATTTCTGCTTCTGGAAACGAGATTAAACAAAATTGTTTCTGATCTGTTAGATGGGGAATTCAAAATTCCTATAGCCAACTTCTTGTGGACAAAATTTTAGGTCTTGCCGTTCAATTACTATCAGGATTCACGGATCGAATTTTTCTCAGATTCTACTATTACTTTTCATCGTCCTCTCTCTTCTTCCTCGTCCTTTCTCAAATTTTCGATTCACTAATTTGTCGTCTTCGACTACGAAAAACAACTTCTCAGAACAATTCTCACCAACTTTGTTTCCGGCTTTCAGCGGATTTGCCTCTGCATCCACAAATTTCATTGCTTCAAACTTTTTTTTGTTATCAACTGATTGATTCTGCTTAAGATCAGTATTTCCCGTCGGCATATTCTTACTCAAATCTCACAGTATACATACTATATGTGCTTAAAGGGATCTGATCTTCCCTTTTAAACCTTCATTACCTATGTTGTAAACAATTTTTTTTGCCTAGGATATTCAGCCCAATGTTAACCCACCAAAGATCGTTCCTTAAAATTCATAATTTAATATTTTACGGACCTCTGTTTTTGTTGTTTGCTTAATTCTAATAAATATGTTTTTTAGGGTATGGATTTGCTTGCATGATCTAGCACTGACTGTGTTGGTACAAGTTAATAAATGCGCCCTCCCCTATACAGATTTTCACGGACTAATCATTTAAAAACAAAAAAACAAAACACAGCGAGTATTCTTCTTAATCTTCTTTCGCCTCATTAACATAGGAAAACTCAATCTTTATCTGTATCTAATTTATTTCTGCAGTCTATACATATCACTAATCAGGCAAAATTATTTGTCAAATTTTTAGGATCATTCAGCTGGAAAAACTACAGACAAAAAGGAAAAAGTTGATAATCCTCCAAACGCAGAAGAGACTGAGAATCAAGACTCATTGGCTGACGCTAGTGTGAACCCGAAAACACCTTCCATAGATGAAGAGATTGCAAAATCAAAAGGTGACAACAACTCAGTGAAGGATAAAAGTGATGCAGCCAACCCGCAGGAGAAAACCCTGAAGAAGCCTGATAAAATACTTCCATGTCCTCGCTGCAACAGCATGGACACCAAATTCTGTTATTACAATAACTACAACATCAATCAGCCTCGTTATTTCTGCAAAGCCTGCCAAAGATACTGGACTGCTGGTGGCACCATGAGGAATGTACCAGTAGGGGCAGGTCGGCGAAAGAATAAGAACTCTTCTTCCCATTACCGTCACATCAGCATTTCAGAGGCTCTACAAGCAGCTAGAATTGATGCTCCAAATGGGACGCATCTTCCTGCGTTAAAGGGAAATGGCAGAGTCCTCAGTTTTGGATTAGACGCACCAATTTGTGATTCTATGGCATCTGTCCTGAATCTTGCGGAGAAAAAGGTCCTAAATGGTGTGAGAAACGGCTTCCATAACAAAGCTGCTGAAACAGGTGTTGATGACTGCTCAAGTGCATCTTCCATTACAGTTTCAAATTCTATGGAAGAAAATGGCAGAAGTGTTCCCCAAGAATCATTGCTCAGAACTAGTGGTTTTTCTCCTCCAATCCCGTGTCTTCCTGGTGTTCCATGGCCTTATCCTTGGAATACTCCAGTTCCTTCGCCTCCTTTATGCCCTCCAGGATTTCCCTTGTCATTCTATCCTGCAGCCTTTTGGAACTGTGGTGTGCCAGGAAATTGGAATATGCCTTGGTTTCCCCCACAACATCCCTCTGCTCAAAACCCTATGTCTCCTACCACTACCAGCAGTCCTAATTCTCCAACATTAGGGAAACATTCGAGGGAAGGTGATGTGATCAGAACAGACAACTCATCACAGAAAGAAGAACCATCATCAAAACCGAGAAATGGGTGTGTTTTGGTTCCTAAAACCTTGAGAATTGATGATCCAAGTGAAGCTGCAAAGAGTTCCATATGGGCAACTCTAGGAATCAAGAATGAATCAGCCAGTGGAGGAGGTATGTTTAAGGCCTTCCAATCAAAGAAGGATAAGAAGGATCATGTCGTTGAAACTTCAGCGGTGTTGCGGGCTAATCCTGCAGCCTTATCTAGATCCCTTAACTTCCATGAGAGCTCCTGAATTAGCTTCTCTAGTGAACTATGAAGAGATGACGAGATCTGCTAGTAATGGCCATTTTACAGACCTCACTATGGCCATGGAGAGAAGGGCATGGTGATAATAGTCTTTGATGTCCTTAGCATAATTGGAGCTAATCCTGAGGAGTTTGTAGTGGGAAGGGGGGGAACTAAATTTTTGTCTTTTCATATGGCACCTTGAACAGGTGGCTTTTTTAATGTACTTTAGTTTGGTGAGCTTGAGTTTCATGTATATATATAAATGTGTAAAAACACTTTCTAGATGCAAAAATATCCTTACTATGCATAAAAATCCTGAGGCACTGTTTTTTCTGATGGAACAGGAAATTTGGTCTTTCTTTTCTTGTACAAGCGTTGGTTCTTCCAAAAATAAAAATAAAAATGTCACTTCTCTTGGAGTAATTTTCTCCTCCCTTCCACTGGAATTGCAGAAACAGTGTATCTGCTTTTTCTAAAGATGAGATCAAAAGTCCAGTTTGAGAAATATAACCACAAAAAAATAGCAAGTGAAAGCAGTGGATAGTGGATACTCTTGTCATATGTGACGTCTGAAGTGCTGCAATGTCTAAAAAAGCTTTAGTGATTAATAAGCAGAGTGACATAGTAAGTTTACTGAATTACATATTAGAATTGAATTTGTTTATCATCATAAGTAAATTTTGGGATTCAGAAAGAAAGAAAGCAACAGAGGTATGCTTTCAGCTTTTGCATGATAAGTAAAATTATTCCCACAGTTGGCACAGTGATAGAATATAGTGGGGAAGTGGAGAATTAACATGAGAGAGAATTGATGTTTCAGGTCATAAGGGGATGGACTTACACATATTAAAAAGGCCAAGTACCTTTTTTTTTTTCTGATCCATAGGATCAAGACAAGTTGCAGAAAAGCTGGACCACTAGAAAAATTCTCCTTGATATTTTTTCCTCTTTTTTTTTTTTGTAAAAAAATCACATGATAACTTAATGAAAGGGGCAAAAAAAAAGAAACAAAGAAAGAAAAGCATGCATCTCTCGATCTTTCCAGCATTAAATTACCCTTCAAATTGGGCATCTATCTTCCTCACCTATGCCTACAGATTCATGCTTTTCCATAACTGATATATGATCTCTCAATTTATTTCTATTTTTTTTTATAAAAAAATAGGGTATGAAAGGTGTTGTAAATTTGATATAACTCATATGATTGGTGAATAAGAAATTTAGGTTAGACTCAAATGAGAAAGAGGGAAGACTTTAATTGCTGATTAGGAAAAAATTGTTGTTTTGAGACAGAGTACTAAGGATGCGGCAGTAAGATGAAGTCTAATGCTTGGATTACCCAAGAAAATAAAATAACTTAGGTGATATATGTGTGTGTATATAGAAACACATATATTATGATTAATGGTTTCTATGGATTTAATACTTGAATGAATCTCATTGTTTTGAAAGAGAATTGCTAAAAAAGGTAAAAAGTTACTCTCCCTACTTAACTCTCCCAAGCATCAATTTCCATTCACCATTGAATTCCATATGGACATTCCATCACTTTCATATTCTCAATCAATTCCATATGTAAGCTTTATTTTCTAAAGATTGAATTTTTACTTTAAACCAATTCCATCAATTTTCTTAGTTGTTTCTCTTTTGGTTCTAAATGATAGCTACTTAACTAATTTGGGTGGATTAAAGAAGTTAAATAAATTACTTAATTATAACAAATGTGACATGATATCTATAAAATAACGTTGTATAATATTAAACTATATATCAATTTATAAGTTAAATAAATTAGTTTGGTGAAAAAATCATGAATATCAGAGATAAAATAGATTAAGATCTTATATTTAGGGTCAAGATTGACCTCCTAACTAGCTCTTATAATTAGGAGGGGAGGAGTAATAAATTGGAATGTTTTAAAGGGCTTGAATAAATAAATGAAATATAACTTTCTCATGGAGGATACTTGGAAAAAAAATCAGCTGAACATCTGTACTTGATGAACCAAGCGGAAGAAAACACTTGAGATATTTGGTTTGCTTCAATCAAATACAAGCCACATGAGATGAGTTGTGGGTAGGGCCCAGATGCTAAAAAATGACACAAACCCTTTTGGCATTCTCTCTGTTGCTTTTGCTATCTTTTCCTTTTTGCCTGCCCTTTCTCTCTTTTCTCCTTCACAAGACAGCAACTGTTCATCTCTTTTCCTCCATATGCCTATCCCCCAGAAATTTTTTCAATAATTAAACCCTAATAAAAAGATAGTTGGTTGCAAGTAAGGATCATCATCATAAATTCCCAGCCATTACTGTCTTCTATTCCATGGTTTCCTTCATATCTACCCTCCTCCATTGCACTCAATTGTACCCACATGTTTAGGATATATCCCTCCAATTTTCATTTTCCATTTTGCTCAGACTCTCTCATGAAAATGACTCTTGTCTTGTGGTTGATTTTTCCATTTTATTGAGTGTATCCCCGATTCCCTAATTTTATCTGTTTGCCGCTCAACAGCCACACATTCACCTCTTTATTTGGTAATAAAAATATATACATAAATATTCTGGATATCTTAAAAATTTACCTCTGATACACTTACATGTACAAGCAAAAGAGTCCTGAACATTGACTGTCCAAACAGAGGTTAATGACACTGCCTATTACCTAACTTGCATGACCAGAAAGTTGAGTTTAATTAGTTTACTAATAATGGGTTTTCACCAGATTAACACGCCAAGAGGATGACGATGAGTTTCTTTTCAAAAAGAAAAGGAAGAAGAAAAAGGAGCAGAAAGATAGTAATAAAGCAAAGTCTTAATCTGATGGAGTTGGATCATGACAAATTATAACACAGTTGCTTACCATGTCAAAAGTGCCTCTTCCTTTTGGCCACCCATTTTTGCAAAATGCTTCATTACAATTCGGTCCCACCATTTTCTCCCACAGCTTTCGATTCATTAATGCCCTTTTGATTATAGTTGACAGAGAACCAGTAGTTGTATGCCAGCCATTTTCACCTCACCTTTTTCCTCTCTATCCATAACTTGGTGTATTATAACAGCAAACCATGGTCGCTTCACACACAGGACGTGGTGCCATGAGAGGTATGGCCACTTCAAAAAGTTGACTTGATTAAGGAAAGTGATTCTTCTATAATAATTATCCTGACTCTTAATTAGTCTTGTTCCTAGTCAATTCTAAACAATTTCATGTCAACTTTAGTGGACGTAGAGTCGACTTCCCACAACGTTTGCCACTTAATCCCCTTTTATCTCATATTGCAAATCATCAACCACATTCTTATCCTTAGCATCATAATTTTATTATGCTGGAATTTGGGACTTTATGTAGAAGTATGTAAGTGGTTTGGAAGCTGATTTATGAGTTTTTCCCCTTTACATGTAACTTCAAATTTATTCGTTGTAGACATTTAATACTATCTTATCAGGGAAAATGACGCATAAAGTACCTCGAAAGTAGTGAATTCTATAAAGGTGATTCGAAATTTAAAATCCCAGAGTAATGATAGTTCCTGACGCGTCTTTAGCAAATTTAAAGGAAATTACCTGAATGCCCCTGTAATCATGATGAGACGTGTTCAGTTTTGGAAGGAGAGTCAAGGAGTTGAAAGATAAAAATTGTATTTTAATAAGGTCTATTCAAACCGAACAAAATTAAGTACGGTGTAGAAAGCATACTTTCTAAATCGAATATGGGTCTCATTCTGAATCGATTATGCCTCATTATTTGAATCGAATACTCATTGTGAGAGTGGGAAAAAACGGTTTAGAAAGTCTCATTCGAATTAATATACACATTCGAATGATAATAATCTTTATAAACGGTTTAGAAAGTTAAATTTCAAAATGATGTAACTTCCTCATCTCAGCTCCAAATTTGACAAATGACTTATCATTGGAAAGACCTTTGAGTATAGTTTCAAATGGAACAATTTTCACAGCCATTGGACAAATGACCTATCATTAGTTTCAAGTCAATTGGACATCTGGGTTGAGATATATGATCAAAAAACTGAAGATATATCTGGAATAAACGTATTCCTGACACATGTTTGGTTTTTTTATCATATCTCTCAAATACTAATCCAATGGCTGTGGAAATTGTGCCATTTGAAACAAGACTCAAAGGGCTTTCCAATGATAGGTCATTTGTCAAATTTGGAGCTGAAATGAGGAAGTTACATCATTTTGAAGTTTGAGCTTTCTAAATCGTTTATAAAAAGTAGACTCATTCGAATGAGCTTCAATTTCATTCGAATGATGGACTTTCTAAACCGTTTTTTACACCAACGGTTTAGAAAGTCACCTCCAAAGGTGTAGAAAGTCCACTTTCTACACCGTTGGGGAAAAACGGTTTAGAAATTCTCATTCGAATGAATATAAGACACATTTGAATGAGTTTACTCTTTATAAACGGTTTAGAAAGTTCAAACTTTAAAATGCTGTAACTTCCTTATTTCAGCTTCAAATTTGACAAATGATCTATCATTGGAAAGCCTTTTAAGTGTAGTTTCAAATGGAATACGTTTCAAGTCAATTGGACATCTTGGTTGAGAGATATGATCAAAAAACTGAAGATATATCTGGAATAAACGTATTCCTGACATATGTTTGGTTTTTTTATCATATCTCTCAAATACTAATCCAATGGCTGTGAAAATTGTGCCATTTGAATCTATACTGAAAGGTCTTTCCAATGATAGGTCATTTGTCAAATTTGGAGCTGAAATGAGGAAGTTACATCATTTTGAAATTTAAGCTTTCTAAACCGTTTATAAAGATTATTATCATTCGAATGTGTTTTATATTAATTCGAATGAGACTTTCTAAACCGGTTTTTCCTACTCTCACAATGAGGCTTATTCGATTCAAATAATGAGGCATAATCGATTCAGAATGAGACCCATATTCGATTTAGAAAGTATGCTTTCTACATCGTACTTAATTTTGTTCGGTTTGAATAGACCTTATTAAAATACAATTTTTATCTTTCAACTCCTTGACTCTCCTTCCAAAACTGAACACGTCTCATCATGATTACAGAGGTATTCAGGTAATTTTCTTTAAACTTTGCTAAAGACGCGTCAGGAACTATCATGACTCTGGGATTTTAAATTTCGAATCACCTTTTTGGATTAACCACTTTCGAGGTACTTTATGCATCATTTTCCCATCTTATTATCGCTATTATTTCTTTTTTAGTGTATGTTGGGAAGCCCATGAGAAGTAATAAAGTCAAAGAGGTTACTTGCTTAGAAAATTAATGAAGTCAAATATATTCGAATTGATTTTGAATTTACAAGGTAAAGCAAGATGTTATGTCCCACATCAGAGAGGTTCGGGAGAGTTGCTGGGCATATATAGTGGGACGATGCGCACCCTCATGAGAGCTCTTTTGGGAAGAGGGTAATGGTCTCAAGACAGTGTGGTATCAGAGCCAGCTCCGAGCCTTCGGTCTCTGGTGGACCCTCCGAACACCGGTGAAGGAAGTGACCGATGGGCTCCGCGGCGAGGACGCTCGCAGATTGGCTGGGGGAGTATGTCATGTCCCACATTGGAGAGGTTCGGGAGGGTTGTTGGGCATATATAGCGGGACGCTGCGCACCCTCATGAGAGCTCTTTTGGGGGAGAGGGTAACGGTCCGGTGACAAAGAGTACTTGCTCTAAAAATAAAAGGTGACTCTAAAAAAAGTGGAAAAAGGGAACAAAACAATATTTGAATGGAAGAGTGTGTGTGAGGCATTGCTTTTCAGATTTTTAAGAAAAGGCAACACAAATTGAATGGAAGGTAAGTCCTTCATATAGATTTGCGCTAATCATGGGACTAGGGACTGAGTGGGTTTCATGAAACCAGACAAAAGTACACAAGATTCAGATTGATAAAAAAGGTAGAGGACATTGATGAACTGTGTTGGGCAAAAAGGGAAAGATAGGATTCCCAAATCTGTGACGGTAAGAGTGAGATCTTAGGGTGAAAAGGAAAATTTTTTTTAATGGAAATAGTAATTCAGGCATCCAAAAGCTATGGGAAATTAAGTAGCGTTGGGTCCATAGTGAGGTAAAGAAAGATCACTGTCAGTTGCTTGCCAGGGCCGCAGAACTCCCTCACTAAGAAGATTGAGTAATAAGGTAACCTACATTCACCTAGTGATGAATAACAATGAGAAATTATGTTGAGAATTGATGAATTTGAATCTCCAAATTATGGAGCACTAGATAATTTAATACTATTTTTTCAACAGTAATATAAATGTGTCGATATGTTCTACTTATCAGAAGAATCAGTCTTGGATAAAATAGGTATCAGCCGACTTATTTAATATAAATATACCCAAAAAAGGAACTTCCTTAAAAAATAAATATAATTAGCATATTTTCTATGGATATCACTACATTAATAAAAATCAATTATAATTATAATGATCATAATATTGATAGTTTTCGCATAGATAACTTCGTACTTATTTGTTAAGTAATATATTTTTGCACTTCGAGGATAAAGAGACCTGAGTTACTCTTATCGCACGATACATTAGGAGGTCTTGTACAATTTCTTGTTCTCAACAGTTTGGTGTAGAATTGAGCTTCATAAATTCTTCTGATAAAAAAAAATGTCTACAATTTCTCCATTAAGCGAGAGCGCATAAATGCAGCCACTCTTCAATATATGAATTGCTCATTGAATTCTTCGCAGTTGCGTCTGCTCGAATATGGAACCTCGAGTTTTTGAGAGGAGCAATAGCCACAAGGCCATCATTTTAACCCTATCTAGAAATCAAACAAATAGGAGTATAACTAAGGATTGTTCATTGGATTCTACAGCCGTCGGAATCTGGTTCACGGTGGACGTTGCCATAGGCAGACAGTTCAAGAAGATCCATATCACGACCTGTAACATATTGGCCATCAACTAAGTTCCAATGGCTACTGTAGCAAGCTAATCTCATTGTAATGGCAGACGAAGAGCTTTAGAAGGGTCATTAATACCTGATACCCTGCAGTAAGAACTCTTCTGGATAAGCTCAGCTTTGGTCATCTCTGTTCGATTTCCCTTTGATCGATTGACTGTTGCCTGTAGAAATTTGGAAAAGAGACTTGCTTGTTACAATTGTTTAAAGCAACTCAAATAAGAAACTAACTAAATTATTGCGATTTCTGCATGTGTGTGTGTGTGTGTAAAATTAAAGCTTATCTCATTAGTATTCCACGTGAATTCTCCAAAGAGGAGCGTACAATTACAATTATTAGGCCCGGAGACTCCACACAAGCTCACACAATTACATGCATCAAGCATCAGCATGGAATCCTTAAATATGCATTGGATAAAGCTTACCGATCAATAATATTCTGCATGTCTGTTGTTTACAATGTTTAAACGACAATAGTTCCAATATTTTTACTAAGCAGGAACCTTGAGAAGTTACCAACATAGATGCATAATCAATATTAAGTTTTATTGATTTGGTTACCGTCGTTCAGTGAATTCCAAGTCATTCTAGGAGGCCCCTGATCCCCTCCTCAAAATGGAAACAGAGAAGAAAGAAATCATACCTGTAAGACTTGGCAATTTTCCAGTGTGCTTTTTCCTCCCTATAATTTGGAAGCATCCAAATGAATCGTGTGGAAATGAGAAAAACAAAATCAGATCAGTCAACAAATTGATTAACTTAATTAAGAATGCTAACATGACCGCTTTCTAACATGCAGGGATACTTAAATTAAAAATACAACAGAAAGAGACAAATCTTTATCATGAAGCATGGCTTGCTTCATTTTTTGTACCTTTTCGTTTCTGCATATAATCATCAGTTTACACAGATGAAAACTCCAAACCTTTGAAAAGGAAACTGCAAACTAAAAGCCGTTGGCAAGGATTTTATCCCCTAATACTGGACATGGCTCTTCATACAGTGAGAGAGAGACGTGCAAATTCAGTATAGCACGTAGCTGAAAGCTTTAAATTACTGATAGATTATATATTCATATTTTGCAGTTAAGAGAACCTTGCAATGGCAGAATGATCCCATTCACAATTTCATATTGTAACTAGATATCAGGCTCCTTGAGCCAGAAGCTGCACTTTTCATGGTTTTGTGAACAGTGCAATTTCCAATAGGTTTTATATATAATGATATGGCAACAAGTATGTGGAATATCTACAGTTTATCTCCTACCACCAGCACAGCATTCAAATTTCAAGCATCAAGAAAAAGTAAAGTGATGGAAAGTAGTAAACTTTGGTAACATTATTCAGTAAGCCCCTGCGAGTATCATGCCTCATGTTTGTCAAAGACTCGAATGAAGCAAGCCTCTAGTCCATGTACCACAGAATTTTCCACTCTTTATTATATTCACCATGGTTACCGGCCCAAGTTCCTCAGAATAACTTTACAGTGGAAGTATTTGGTTTCTGACACCACAAAAGTGGACACTGAGTCAATTCCTTTTGGAATATTACAGCCAAGTTCAATGGTTCAAACCAACCAGGAAATAAGCAAGTGCTATAGGGGTGCTGAACTCTGACAGCAGCACATTCAATTACTAATGTGGGAAGACAGTGAAGTTATTCTGTGACTCAGGGAAGTCTTCTGACTATTTTTTAATGTCTGAGGCGTTTCCTTATGAATGACGACTCTATATCCTTACCTTCCATTAATCTTCTTATGCAAAATTTTCATTTTCATCCTTTTATTAAGAAATTCAGCATGACTCTGTTACTCACGGACGAATTGTGAGCTGTGCTACTGTTCAAATAAGAACCGTTCTAAGCGCTTAAAAGTTGAAAACCAACTCTTTGCACAGACAGAAGAAAGAAAAACACTCAATCTGCCCAACATCTTACCACTGTGTCACAGTACTTCTCTGTGCAGATCTTCCACATTAACTAATTAACATAGTCCGGACAAAGCAATTCCTTCTTAAGGGAACGTCAAACATAATTTTAAGGAAAATTTTAAGCAATCTGGTGACACAATTAGCTATCAACATGGCCAAAGTCTGTATGGTCACTAAACCCATTGAAGAGTAGCTTCAGATACTGCATCTCAATGACACAGCACAAAAGGCAATTTCTTAAAGTAAAATTGATAGGCAAAATATTCGTACAAGATAACAGGAAATCCCCATCAGCGTAGAAGTAACCATAGCCTCACAACTAATTCGAAAACTAAGGTACCTTAGAATAAGGGACAATATGATCATAATCGTGACAGAGACAGCCGGCGCATCCTACAAGCTTGCGAAAAACGATGTTGCCAAGGGCGTCCCTGCGCCAACGGTCGGGGTCTCGTCCTCTGATCTTGTCAGCCCTGTCCCAACATTGCTGTTTGACGTTGTAGGGGAAGCTCCGTGGGTTCGGGTTAGAATTAGCATAGTAGTCCTGAGATTGTTGATCTTCAAAGGGGGAGGTGGGGTCAGTAACAGCAACGAGATCACTGGAGACAAGAGTAGTGGTGGATCGGCCACTCGCCGGCGGCGGCGGGGGGCGACTTCTTCTCTTGGGCTCTCTTTTCCTAGAAGAAGGAGATGAAGGCCTCATTTGATTTTTCTCCTCCGATAAATTCAACCCCGTAGCATCAGCGAACCGTTTTCAGTATCGGATAATCACAACGCCCGCCACCGGGAGGCAATCCTTGGTTTATCGACCAATATCAATATATCCGTCACCTTTTTATTCAACATATTTATAAAAATATACAAAAATCACTTTTAAATTTTATTTTATTTAAATAGATGACTCACTAAGTATATATACAAAAATCAAAGTATTACATTATGATTTATTTCTATTTTTTATTGATTTCATTTTAAATTATTTTTATTAATATTCCCTCAACAATAATTAAGTACAAAAAAATTAAAGAATTAAAAAAATGATTAAAGTGTTTTTAAAATATATGTTACATTAATTAAATTACCTAATATTTTTAATCTAATTGATTAAATCATACATTTAGAATATAAAGGAATATTATTATTCATTTGCGGCGGTTTTGGTTTAATTTACAATTGTATTTTAACGAAAATTTAAGGAAACAACGTTTGGTGTCACCAATCCAATCCAAGGAAAACAATGTGAAGACTTGATAATATGATATGTATGTAATCTAATATATTTAAGATGATTTAATGTAACAGGTTGGCTTAGTTAAAAGAATTAAGTGGCTACGTGCATTATACAAAGTTTAGAAAACAATCGTAATATGGATAATACATTAAAAATGAGATAGAAATGGAAAAGGAGAAGGGGACATGAAATGAGAAGTTGTTGGGCGAAGGGTGTTCTGTAATGCGATGGAGGGAAAACGTGGCAAACAGAACCTGCATGAGACATGAAACAGAGAAGAGGCCTTCTTGGTAGAGAAACTCCTTGCGAAAGCTGCCAACAATTCGTCTCCCACAATCTCACCATCCATTTCAAACGCCCCCATTCCCGATATCTCAAGCAAGTTTTCAGCTTGGCTGGTTCCCCAAGTTCTGTCCACCGAAATCCCAGCTGCGCCCATCGTCCCTCCTTTCCTTCTCTCTGCGCTCTCCGTCTTCCGACCTCCCTCTTCGCCTCTCTTCTTCTATCCCTCCCTCCCTTTTCCATCCCCCTTTTAAATTCTTTCTCTTCTCTCTTCGATTTCTTCGGCTACCCTCGTCTTCTAGCTCTGCTCTCGGTGAGCTTTTCTCTGAGGCGTTTGACATTTTCATTTGGCGGTGCTAGCCGGGTGACATTGGAAAGATCTATATATCTTCTTCAGAATCTCAACAAGGTTCATTTTCTTCAAGTGGGTGTCATGTGATTTCGATTTCCTTTTCTTTGTTTTGGATTGCTGCCATCGTAGTTGTTGGGTTTATTTCCTTCGTTTTCTGAGGTTCATAAGGTACGTAATAGGTGCCATTCTGCTCTTTGTAGCTGCAGAGAAACTTAATTTATATGCCTTAGTAATAAAATTTTGCAGTTTTTGAGGACTTGGAATAGAATTTTTCGGTTTCTCTTACATTGCTTCAATGTAGCAGGCGTATAGTTGCATAAATTATTTAAGCGAGTTGATATACCGTTTCAAAAAGTGTTCTAGGTATGTTTTGTGCTCATTTAGTCAAGCTTCTCTTTATTGTTTGTGGACATTGGGATTATATGCATGGTACTTAGCATGTTCGTACTGGATTGCAGGATGGGAAGAGTTAAACTAAAGATAAAGAAATTAGAGAGCATTAGCAATCGGCAAGTGACTTTTTCAAAGCGAAAGAGTGGAATATTGAAGAAAGCCAAGGAATTATCAATATTATGTGATATAGACATTGTCCTTCTCATGTTTTCTCCGACAGGGAAGCCTATATTACTACAAGGAGAGCGCAGGTAATATCAATGATTAAGTCTCTTTCCTATTAAGAGGGGAACCTTGCCAGTAAGTTGAAAATTTATACCTAAGAGGAAGTACAGAGCCAGAGATCCTTCAATGATCTGTCTGCTGGGAAATAGTTGACACATCACTTATGGCCAGCTTCAATGGCTTCTAATGTTAATATATGTTTGTATTTAATGGTCCAAGAACCGTTGGCAATATTTTCCGTCAGGCAAAATGATCTCGAAAGATGAGATATTGTTCTCAAGCATCTTTCATGCCTTGTGCATTTAATTCTAGGTCTGTTTTATTTTAGGAACTGGAAAGTACACTCTGCTCACGAACAAAAAATTGTGGAACGTGATCAAAAGTAAACCTATTAAATAATAATAAGAGGCAAAAAATTGTTTATGTTAAATCGTGCAGCTTTGATTCTGACTGACGACTTTTACTGCACTTTCTTTTATGGAAAGAATCTCATTTTTAATCTTTGGGAAATCAAGGGCATGGAATTCTTCCCCTCAAGCTTAGTCAAGTTGAATCCAGATGTTACTTGTATTGTAGTTACTTGTAGGCTCAATGTTCATAAGCATGTTGTTCATCATTTTCAGCAATCTTGAGGAGGTCATTGAAAAGTTTGCTCAACTAAGCCCACAGGAAAGGGCCAAAAGGTTTGTGAAAATTGATGATGAAATTTGTGTTACCCCCTTTCTATTGATGATAAAAGAGCTAATTGTTGTACTATTTGAACAGGAAGTTGGAAAGTCTTGAAGTAAGATGACTCTGCCCTTCTCATATACCCCTTTTACATAAACTGATTTTGTCAGAGGAAATATTCGATGTTCCTTTCTGAAGTAGAGGTGATGCCTAAATTTTGGTTCCGTTTAACTTATAGGCACTAAAGAAAACCTTCAAGAAGTTGGATCATGATGTAAAAATACAAGATTTTTTGGGTTCAAGGTAAGTCAATGTGATGGCCAAATTTGTCAGTTTCTTCATTTATAAGATCTTATAAAGGTCTCAGTTTGCTCTTTTATTCTTGCAGCAGTCAACAAGTCGAGGTACAATTTGTTTATGAACATCATCATGTTCATTTTAAAATTGAGAATCTTAAGTTGCTAGTTTTCAACAAAATATTCCAAGCTGAATTGCCATGTGCAGGAATTGACTCATCATGCAGGAATGCTGCAAGCTCAGCTTGCTGAAGCGCACCAGAGACTGAGGTGCAACTCTGGAGTTTTTAATTGTTCTTGTGGTTCATGTTGTTACTGTTAGACTGATGTTCAATAAAGGTCGTTCTTGCTTTATTTTTTCTGTCTTATAAAGTGGTTCTATTTGTTCATTCACTGTGGCCTATCAGGTACAGTGCATGCTTCATAGGATTTAACTAATTTGCACCTTTTCATTGCATATTTCAATATGGAAAACATCATGCTATCTTATATTTGTTGCATATGATGTTATATGAGACATATCCAATGCAAATAAAACATGGAAGGGTTGAATTTAATGTTTTTTTTAAATATCTTATAATTGGTGTTAGGCATAGGCATCATGTCTCGGAAGAGATAAAAAGAAATATTATGCTAGAAAGAGCCCTACCAAAAAAAAATGGAAGAAAAGACAACTTAAAAAATAAGATCTTCAATCCCTCTCAAGAAAGAAGCGTGGACGTAGAGCTTCTGTCTAGATATGCTTTTCCTTGATCTAGTTGCATCTTTCTTCAGTCATGCATGCTTTGTCTGTGATGAATGTCCTACTGGCCATCGTGGACTAATCTTGTGTTATATTTGTATTTTTCAGTTATTGGAATAATGTAGAAAAGATCAATAATGTTGAACATCTTAGGCAAATGGAAGAGTCACTAAAGGAGTCAATCAACGGAGTACGTCTACATAAGGTATGATTTTATTTCATGTTGGCTAACCATATCATTCTGTCCGATATCATCAAGTGCCTCATACACTAGCAAATTAAAATTATCGGAAAGAAAAACGTTCGGATTTTTTGCATGACTAGAAAGTAAGAGAATCCTTGCTATTAATAATGAGTTGGAATATCTTGTCACTGAGAATTTGTTTTCACTGGTAGGAAAACTTGGGAAAACACCAACTCATGTCACTTGAATGCGCTAACCAGGTAGCACATGTTGTCCTCTTTCTTTCTCAGTATATCTCTTTCTTTTGTTCAAGATGGAAGTTATTTGGTATGGTTTTGCTTCATAGTTACAGGAAGGGATGAATTTACCCATGATGATGGCTGGTTTGCAAGAAGATCAGCCTCTGTCTTGGCTATTGAATAATGATAACAATCAATTGATTTTACCTGGTGAACCAAAATTTCTGCCATTTAGGTGAGTTTACTGCTATTATGCATGCTGCATTTTCAGTACTTGAAGTACATTACCTCCTTGAAAACCCTCTTTGACGTGTTTCATTTTGTGATCCAATTTTTATTTGATTGTATAACACAGTGATAATCCCAATGGAGATGCTGAGTGCTCCATTAACGTCTCACTACCAGGCTATTCTGGTTATATAAGCACTGCCAAACTTGAGGTTGGAAACTCATCTCAGGTTGCTACTTTGGGTCAGGGTGGTGGTACCTTGAATGAGTTTAACGAGGGTGCTTGCTTAAACGCCCAATGTTGCGAGCAGTTTTCTTACCCCCCACCACCGGATAACGAGGAACATAAACATCATCCGGTCATGAACGTTAGACCTAGCCCTGTGGATTATGAAGTTAATAGCAGCTTTGATCTGACTAGATCCATCTTTGAAAATGGACACCAATTCTGGAATTCTAATTCTGGACCTTGTGGCATTGCCATGTACAATGAGAATGGCTACCATCAGGTAACCAATCCTTTTGTCATTTTGATTAGTCCTTGCCCCTTGGTCCAGCATAGGTCTTTGAATTTGCTACACCTATTCTTAGACCTGAAAATATACACCATTTTCCAATTATTTTGTGCAAGTTTGTAGTATTTCTGGTAAATAAGTTGGTTTTGGTTGGTAATTAGTTTCATATGTTTTGCAGTAACTGAACGGGGGCTGTCATTTATGAAGAAAACATGGTGACCATGGAGACCTGTGATCCATCGATTATGAAGGAAACAAACATGTTGGCCAAGGAGACAAGCGATCGTTTATGAAGGAAACATGATGACCAAACAGACAATTCGAATATGCAAAAAAAAAAAAAAAAAATGTATACTTGTTTGGGTGAGGTTTAGCCATCCAATGTATTAGCTGTATATACTATTTGAGATTGTAGAGTTTTAAGTTATCTTGACTGACTTTATTACAGGCTGTTGAAATTTGACAGATCCGAGCTGTAAATTTGAATTTTGTACAGAATGAAAAGTAATTATGCATCCTTCGGGATTTGAGTGTCTACTGCATTAGGAATTGAAATGAAATACATAGTTCATTTGCTTGAGCAATAAACATGTTGGTTCCTCTGTACATGGGAAACAGTTGGTTATCAAAATTTATCCTCTAAGAAAACCAAATCAAACACTACTTAAAAGAACTATTGATTGTTACATCCTTCTTTTTCAGCTTGTGCTAAACCCGTATGTTTTCCTGATTTCCTTTGTGCCATTCAAGCGTTAGAAAATAATATTTATTATAAAGAATAATTAAAATGGTAATTCTTTAGAAGGATCAAACTTTAAAATAGAAATTTAAAATCATTAATTTGCCCATAACTAAACTGTTTACATTATTTACAACATTTTAAATTAAGAAATAACTAAAATTAAAATTAAAACAACCCATAAATCACATGTGATATAATCATATCTTTTTTTTGTTAATTTTTATTTTTTGCAAAGTTTTATATTCATATGGTCAATATATCATTTATCAGTCAATATAACACCATGTTGTTCGATTTTTATCATCAACAATAATATGAATTAAATTTTTTCATAAAAATAGAAAATAATTTATTTTATATCATTTCATAATATGATAGATTATCTAGATTATTTTTATTTTATTAATATAACACGCATTTTTTTGACTCACATAAATTTTTTTCCAAATTAAAAATAAATCATATAAAATTTATTTGTATAATTTTAAAATGTGTAAATTTTATTGTTACTTTCTAGTCTCATATAACTTTTATTCAATGCATATAATAAATCCATAAATTATAAGGATATTAAGTTTTATTGAAGTTATATAATTTATATTTTTAATTAAAATTTGTGTTAAGTTTTAAGAAATATATAATTTAAAAAAAACTGAACAAAGTGTAATTTTTCCAGTAAAAATTGAAAAAAAAAATTTTTTTAATCCAGTAAAATTTTAAATTTTGTATTAGTTTCAAAATATATTGTGAGAGAGAATTTAGATGAGAAAATAGAAATTATTGCTTGGAACATTTTAGTATTTTTATTTTTATTCATTTTAAATAATTACAACTTTTATGGTATTTCACAAAAAATATTTTTTTCATGTCCTTTTTATTAATTTGCTTAGATTGCGAGTCGGTCAAGCCCACACAAGGGCTGGGCTTGATTATACGACTAGCCCATATCATTCTCATTCTGGGCCTGATCTATTGGGCTAAAAATAGATATACTCTTTCCCGAACTTTCTCGCATATGTTCTATTTCTTTTAGCATGCTTGTGTGCCCTACCTTTTCTGGCTGTCCATCTCTATCTAAACGCCGGCGATCTCGAAACCCTAATTTATATTGCGAACGTGTTGCTTGAAGCTCCATTCTGTTCCGATTGTCTGTTGAGTTTTACCTCCCTCTCGCTCCTTGGTGCTTTCTGCTTCTCTATGTTTTATTTAATGGAGATGCATTCCCTCTGTTTAAAGTTTTGTTTTTTGCTGTTGCATCTTCGTATGATTGATTCTCTTCACTTCCACGCGCATGTGCCTGTGATGGTTTTAAATATACTCCGAGAGTTATCTCTCAATGATATCAATTTTTGTCTGAGGCAGTCGTTCGTCCTCCATTTTTCTGGTGTAGATCTATTGGAATTATTGTCAATTGAACTAACAGTTTGTGGTTTAGTCTTGTCTTCATCTCCTGCATATTGGTTATTTGAAATCCTAGCTATTTCATTATAGTTTTCAAGTATTGATCTATTGATGCTATGGCTGCATTTGGGAATAATGACTGCGTACTGTGCAGTGCTACCTGTTCTTTCTGTGTTGGTACTGGTGATGGTTTTAACACTCTAGAATTACCATGAATTTCTGTTGTGATTAAAACTATTGCTGACTCACCATATCGGACAGGGGTAAAGCTAGACAGGCATGTTTTTGGAAACGCTTTCCAACCCCGTTACAGTCTCAAAAGTTTTTATAAGTTACTGTTTATATTTTGATCTGTTTAAAAAGTTTATGAGAATAAATTGTTTGTGAAAATAAGTTATTTATGTCAACAAGCTGAAATCCTGAGCTTTTACAAATAAGTCACTTCTTCCACCATTTTTACATACACAAATAGTTTTTACAATCTGACTTATTTTCAATCTTATTTTTACATAAGTTCTTATACAAATAAGTTACTTATCCCTGTATTCACAAACGGATCCATAGCATATACTCCGCGCGTGATGTGCGGAAAGCATATTATCATAACATTGATCATACTACTAAGCTTTATTCCCCCTGTCCGATGTGCAGATTGATAAAAAAATACATTAAATTCAATATTCATATATTCAATAAATTTAATTAAAATGAATCATTAAATATTATAGCGGAATATATTATACAATCTTATCATTGTATTTTCTATAAAATACAAAGAAACGGAATAGATATATTACCATAAGACACAAGAAAATAATATCCTTGATTCATATTTATAAATTTGTCTTGGTTCACTTGATGTCATTACCAACTGCATATTTTGACCAAAAATACCAAATATAAACAAAAGAAGGGGGAAAATGAATAGTGATTGTTTACGAAATGTGGTTAATGAATAGGAGTAAAAGAAGCTGACAAAACTCTACCGCTACTAATCTGTAAGAGAGAGAGAGAGAAATGCATGTAACCATGCCAACATCAATTTAAACAATTTATATTAAAAATTCAACAACAAATCAAACCGAATAGACCTTTTAGTAAAGTTTCAGAACATCTAAATTTCCATATTCTCAATGTGACTGTGAACAGAAATTCTATCAGACGAAAGAAAAGTAGCTTTGGAAAAACATGATGTTGCTAAATGCTAATCCCTCTTAGCAACACATCCTGAAAATGTTGCTAAATTACTTCAATGCCCTCCTTCACATGCGCTGAGGTTTAAAATCCAGATAGAATTACGATCTTTCATATTTGTAAGACTTTTTGTATGAATTGAAAGTGCATTTTCAGTTCTGGGTCTCTCCCACAATTTCTTCTATCTCACCCTCCTTTGCTTTTGTCTCTCACTTCTCTCTTCCCTTCCCCCCTCTGCATTTTCATTTTTTTAGACCTTTTGGATGAAGTGAATAAAGAAAGTGCATTTGAGTTCTCATTCTCTCCTACATTTTCTTCTCTCCCCCTCCTTTGTTGTTGTCTCTCCCTTCCCTTCCCCCCTCTGCTTTACACCAGATATGGTTTCCATATAAACTAATAATGTCCAAAGGCCACAAAAGTGGAGACTGTCAATAACTTCACATGTAAACAAAGTAAACACTTAGGCTATAACAATTAAAAAATGGTTTAACCTAGAACCATGTATAAGAGATCCTGAATATGGATGGCTGGTTAAGAATTTAACATAAGAATAATGCGAGCATGTACTAACTCTATTAACAAAGTCTGATCAATATTATTCCAATAATTATGTTCTGAAGAGAAGAATTAAGGCAGACCTCAGGTGCCATCCGAAATGCTGTCCCCTTGCACGACTTGATATCATTCAGTTTGGTTGCCTGAAACACATAACTCATGGTAAGAAAAATCGATAAGAAGAAGAAGAATATATAAGAATCCAAAATCTATAATTGAAATAGAAGTACTGCATCGAAAGAAGAGCATAGAAAGAATTAGAGGACGGGTAAAACCTTTGACAATCCAAAATCTGCAAGCTTGACAGATCCATTTGCGTCTACCAATATATTTGCACATTTGATATCCCTTAAATATATCAGAAAATGAAGTATATTAGTTCTACAAAGACATAAAGAATATTGCATAACACAGAGAAGCTGGAAAAATGATAGGGAAATCATGAGCTAAATCGAGAGCATACTTTAATCATTTCAGAGTTGTGTATATTTGACAGACTCAAAATTATTGGGCCCATGGTATTGAAAACCTCTAACAGGAGAAAGGAAGGAGAAAAGAAGGGATTTGAGCGTGAGGGGAGCACACATTAGAGGAGGTCAGAAGCCAGAACTTACTCTAGAAGAGCCGAGAAAGGAAATCATCTGACCATGCCTACTTAGTAGGGAGGGTTTGAGCTAACAGGTGGACAAAGTTTGTTAGACGGGATATTGTGAGGGGTCAGTAAAAAGTAAGGCAAGAGAGATTTGGTATTTGGTGGAGAATCTCTGGCCTCCCAAAATTTAATACCATAAAGCAATTGATTAATCATGAAAGTTACGAATTGTTCTCAAATTAACTCATAACTGACTAAAACATCTATACTTGAGATTCTTAATAAACAAATCAAGCATTTGCATACCCTATTACAAAATATCAGAACAGAAAGTTATGCATATCCATAGGTTTAAGCAAAACACGATAGCTGCATTTCAAAATTTCACACACCCGATAAACATACAGAAGTTAATTTCTTTTTGCCCACATTCTCTTTTAACTTCAATCTGTCAATTACTATTTGTTCTACATTTTTGTAGGAATTACAGCTTCTTTATAGTTAAATAAATCATGCATTTTGGAAGGTCCATTCAATGTTACAAAAGAAAACAACTCTTTAAACACCTGTGAATCACATTTCGATCATGAAGATACTTTAAACCATACAGAATCTGTCTTGTGTAGGCAGATACTTCGGAGTCTCGAAGATTGTAGCGCCGAGAAAGATTTGCAAGGGAACCTTGAGTCACGAGCTCAAGAAAAATATATAGCTTTGATTGATCCTGCAACACACAACAAGCTGAATATAGAGTACAAACCAAGTTCCCCACAGGAAGTTATCTAGGACAAAATTTCACGTCATGCACAGGATAACAGATACAGAAAAAGAAAAACACTTTAGTTAACACTTGTTTTTAACTGGGGGAATCTTAAAACAACAAAGTTGATTGTTGATGGCTTATAAACAGTACAGAAAAAAAATTATATTGTATCACACAGAAAAATATCTAGTAAAGCACAATCGTGCAAGGCTGCATAAAACATCTCGTAAAATCTTATTTAGAGAAACGTTAACCTGCAAGGATTGCTTGAAAATATGGCATTAGGAATATACTTCTGGAGCTCCTCTGTTAAATATTTTGGCAGAGCACATCTAGGTAGAACTGTTGAAGGACATGAAAAAACAGCATAATGATAAGATGCAAGGAAAAGGAAGAGATAATTATTACAATTGAAGTCAAATACCTGGATCATCAGGACTTGGAATGAACAAAAATTGACTTTTCTCGACTAGCCGTGGATGGGTGGCAATCATTTGCCCTAGCTTACCGAACTGCAAGCTGCAAGTTGATGTATACCAGTGTTATCTTCACAACAAATACCAGAGTTGATTCTTCCAAGTACTACACCAATTCTACTGCATCATGGTTAGGTGATTCTAATTTGGTGATAAAAAGGGGAATGTGTTCATAATCCAAAACTCAAAATGACAATATTAATGAGTTCTTCAAGGAAAAGAAAGACGATGCAAATGCAACCATGATCAAATGAATCTGAACAAAACTAAGCATATTGATTACTTTTCTCACCAAATCGTACAAGGCTTTGTGAAGAAAGTATAAGAATAAATCAATATGAAGTTTTTTTCTTCTTAACAAATTAGCAACCTTTGGTATAATCAATACCCAAGCATATACATGGAATGCCAACATATAGTTTTCCATGTACAATCATAATAATGTTAATAATTAATACTTGCATACGCAACTTTGAAACTTTTAACTATTATGCATAGTTTCATAAACCATCTCCCTGTTCTTCATGTTAGTTCTACTCTTAACACTTGAATTCTGCCAACGATGGATCCCAACTCCAGAGTTGATATTAAATTACAGATAATAATACACACAGTGTGCATCTAATGGATTAAGCTACCGACTGAGATGAAAATGGAGAGGAAATAACATAAATGACACAAATAGAAACATAAAACCACCTCTAGCATTTGAGAGGCTAGAGACTCTCCCACATACCACTCACGTATTGCCTAGCCCTCCACTAAACCTTCTCCCCAAATATACACAGCAAATAGCCCTTCTCTCTCACTTAGACTACAAACACTCCAAATGACTTAACCTTGTCCTGTTAGATGATGGCCATTAGCTATGGGTTCAACAATACATTCATGATTTCAACCTTATTTTTTAAGGACGTGTACTACACTTATACTGCCAAGAGATACTAAAGGGCAACTAGAAGCTATAGAGGGTCTGTAGTGATTCTTCATCCTAAATACATTTGAGCGCTGAATAAAAGCACATCATTATACAAAACCAAATAATTATTTTATCCAGATGTTCTTATTAGGAGAGCGAGAATGATCCTCATGTTCTTATTTTAAAAAGTCACAAAAGGACATTGGATAAAATATTGAGTAATTTCTGCAAATGTATAATAGACATTGCAAAAAGGAAAAGGAAAAGGACCCCTTTCCTCCCTTGGTAACAAATGAAGCATTTATGCAATAATTCAATTCTTTGAAGTAGGATGCAATTTAAACTATCAATTCTATTATTTTGCTGCCAAGCAAACCTACTTGAGGTATTTTAAGCAATTAAGAGCCTTTCCCATAAACTATCATTATCAAATAATAAAAGGATATAGTAGCAGATAAATTGATTTCAACCGAAGCAGTTAGGTCTTCTAAATAGAAATGTCCATCCTCCAGCTGTGATATCACTCCCATAATCCATCTTCTACCTGTTTGTCCAACCAGAGATTGGAGAGGAGATATCTGGCAAACACAGAATTGCATTTTAAGATCATATTTATCCTCTTTAAGAACATATTCAGCATCGAAATCTTCTTGGCAATCATCGTCAAGTTCCAGAGCATTATTCATCACCCGTGAGCTAATCTCCCTCGGACTCTGGCATGCCTTTTGTTTTGGTGAACTTGCCTGGTTTTTTTAG
>JANTPZ010092343.1:0-13749 GCA_025593235.1 Vachellia pachyceras
CCATTCATTTTTATATTTTTACTTTTGGGTTGATTAAAACTTTATTATCTTGTTTGCCGTCCTTTGCGTCGCAATCAATATATATTATAAAATTTTATTAAAAAAATATACTATTTACAAATCACACTGCGCAAGTTATCTTAAATCTGTGTAGATTAAAGCATAAAGCTTGTAGTAGCAGCAGCAGTAGGTGATGCATATAATATATATGCTCTCTGATTTTTTTCATTTTTATATGATCCCTCAATGATAGGTTTTGAACACAAAAAATACAGGGATCCTTTTTCCCCCTTATGGCTTGATTATCTCCTTAAGCAGGTGGGATGTTCTCTTTCTCCTTTGTTAGTTATGAAAGATAGCTTTATCAGAAAACGGACGAACAAAAGAATAGTACTTTGTGTCCGTTTTGCGCATTCTTTTTTAACACAGCACAGTTTATATATCAGTTTATAAATCAAATAAATTAGTTTAGAGAAAAATGATAAATATATAATGTATTGTGAAATTTACAATTAAGTTTGAAATAGGAGAATTAATGAATGAAATGTCCCAAAGATTCAAAAAATTATTATGAGGTCCCAGGAGTAACTGTTGAGGTTGTCATTAATAACCTCAACAGCTTTCATTAACAACCTCAGCAGTTACTCTTGGGACCTCATGATAATTTTTTGAATCTTTGAAACCATTTTGTGATTAATTCCCTTCCTTGGGACCTATGTGTTATTTTCCCTAATGTATTTAACTTTCTTAACCTCCCTAATAAAAATCAATTCACTCTTATATTAAGAATAAGAAGATAATGTTACATATCGTATTATATTACAGATATATAGCAATTTCAATGATAATAAAACCGTGTAGTGATTTATGATTGATAACTTTGACCCAAAAAAATTATAATTGATCACAAGTTTTCAAATTATCATCAATGGGCTTATGATAGAAGAAGAATGGCCATGATTTTGTTTTAGGTGCCAGGTGGCACAGGGTAGGTGTTGTGTCTCACTCAGCTTTCGTATGTTAGAAAGGACAAGAGAAAGCGTGTTTTGCTTCAATTGGTAGATGAAAATGATAGCAATTGTTCCTTTGGTTACTGCCTGTTCAAATCTTTAATTTTCATCATCTTCTTCTTGTCTTTTTTACTGAACTTCTCTTGCTGCGCTCTATCTGATCTGATCTATTTTATAGTGGAAGGTGAAATCATGATAATATTTATATTGAATCGAAACTTAAAATTTGGTTTAATTTAACTTAGCGAAAAAGTTAGCATGACGAGTTGATATGCGTGTTGCATTTTTTTGGAGGCTGAGCGTAAGAACTTTGAATATGTTTGGAAGGTGTTGATGTTGAGATTTCATATGGATATTATATCATATATCAAATCTCAACGGAAGGAATTAATAGTTCTTTCAGCTTACATAATGTGCTGGATGAAACAATGAGCTGTACGTGCCGTAAAAATGACACGAATGGTATGTTTATGAGAATTAACAGCTAAAAAGCAGTTTGACGTAAGACTTTCACATATTGTGAATTTATCTAAATCAATGATACGACATCATACACACACAGAGGTGCAAACATAAAGAAAAAGGTCCATAACTCTTATTTATTTACGAGACAAAATATTCGGAGTTCTACTCCGGATAAACTTGGGAGCTTTAGTGTTGCGATGTCCATAGGTACTCTACTAGACTTGTGCTCTGACTTCTGAACCCACAAGTTAATTGGAGTGATGACAGATATATTCTTTTTCTTCTTCTTCTTTTTTTTTTTGTATGATTAAAGTCTGGATGCTGCAAGCCCCCAACAGAGTGTGGATATGTGTACCAAAACGAAACGTATTGGAACCAAGGATCAGGGTTGGTGGGGCCCAACCCAGACTGCACCATGTGGAGCAATGACCAAGAGCAACTATGCTATGCCTGTGATTCTTGTAAGGCAGGTGCCCTTGCCAGCATAAAGAAGAGCTGGAGAAAAGTGTCTGTGATCAACATCGTTGTTATGATCATACTTGTTATCTTCTATATAGTTGCCTATGCTGCCTTTAGGAACAACCGTAGGATCGACAATGATGAACCCTCCGGTGCTGCCAGGATGACTAAGGCTCGACCCAGCAGAATCAATTTTTAACTAGCTCTGGAATCGATCGGAAGCCAAAATTTTCAAGGGCATATATGTTTACCATGTGGTTGTATTAATTGTTTTGTTTCAAATGTCCTTGTAACATTCTGAATCTATTTTTGGTTTTTCTTTTGAAAAACAGGTTGGATGTGTTTGTTTGTTGCATCATATTGCTTACACAAGGAATTAGGGAAGTTCTTCTGCTGCAAAGTACTGATCATTTATTCATTTTGTAGTGTCCAAATATGAATGAGTTCATAGCGTTGTATCAAATATAGTGTGGTTGTTTTAGGGGTCCACCTTTTACTTAGTTGTGGATGTATAAAACCAGTGTTATGAACCTTTTAACTCGAATCCTGTTACTGTGTATAAATTTGATCCAATGAGATGGGCCTCCAATTCATGTTTGGATCCTAGTCAGGTCCAATGTTAAAAAATACAATATGCTTGAGGTCGTTTAGGACTTGAGTCAAATAATGGAGTCGTATATGCATGTACTGGTCATGCAGAAGTTCTTATTTCTGTACTGATACAACTCAGAATGATGGAATGAAGTAACATACTCTGTTTAGCTTCAGATCCTTCTCCTACTTCGTGTCCTTCACATTGATCCAGGTGCTAACTAATCTTGCAGAAGAAAAGGCAAAAAATTTAAGCTGTTTGCAGAAATCTCATTCTTTCACTCAGTTTTTCGCAGAAAACAACTTTTATTAAAAATAAAACGGGTCATGCCTGTGAACGATCAAATAAGAAAATTAAGGTTTACATGTATTGATGGAAATCAGTAAATGCACATGCCGTCACTTGCCTCTATCACCCTCAAAACCAAGGGTTAATACAGTCTTAACCCAAATTCTAGAAACCTGTCTTCATCCGCAATGCTGTGATGTAGGTGTAGGATCAGAATCAACGGTTCTTCAGGGTGTAGCATATTAGAAATTCTATTTCGCGAACCCTGCCCTGAACTTAAATACTCATTAATATAAACAAATTGATTTGGTTGGGCATGATCAACAAAACTCTTGAGAGAGCGCCAAATTCTTAAACCATTAGATTTTGAGGATGGGGATGGAGGGCAGAGCGGGTCACTGTTTTAGCCTTGACTCTGCCCACGAAGGCCACGTCACAGTTTATCCATCTCTATCTATCTACCTATCACTCAATCTTTAGTTAAATTAAAAGGAAATATTATATTTGGCCATGCTTGTTTAATTTGCAGATTGACGGGTTAAGTTGACAGGCACCATATATGAGCGGAACAAGTCTAAGCGATCTGACGACGGAACAGGTTAGATTTAAAGCACCTCTCCTCGCTGTGACCGTGTGGACCATTTACGGTGGAAGGGGCTTTCATCTGTTAAGCATGAGGCCTCGGCAATGCTCGAATCTTTCCCACTCATGTAGCTATATGAAAAAAATAATTCTCGTAAGCATAACAAAATTAACCAATTCAATAAACAAGTGGATGTACATCACACTGATAGATTTAACCACGATAATTTGCTCGTCCTTAACCTTTTTTTTTTCCCTTTCCTATTTTGCAAAACAAATCATGTACCCAACTTGTCGAGGTCTCTGCATCAATATTCAATACTCTCACTAATATTATTCAATTCAACTTTGGCATTACCAAGTGTAGATCAAGACTAGAGAAGTTTTATCCTGCGGTCGTCTTCTTCTCTTCCACAACCTCTCCACACATTACAAAGCTCCCAGTGCGCATGTGAATCGGCTTTTGAATTTCTCTTCCTGATTCATTCAAGGGCCTGCCTCTGAATCGGACTTGTGGAATTTTGCATTTATTACGTGTACTAACCAACAAAAACAGCCTTTCCCATATTTAGACTTTGCTAAACGGTATAGTGCAAATGGGTCGATCGACGTTGACGGGTAGTTCGTTAATAATTATGCACTTACAACAACACATTATGATAATATAGCTGCACGAACGACCATTAGACATCGTTGATCTTCTTTTCCCACCTTAAACAGTTCATAGTTATCCCAATGCGGACCCCTCCACGCTAAAGTTCCCCTTTAGACTTGTAAACAAACACCTCCCACGGTCCTTCTCTGTTCAAAATCATCACTCTGTCTCTAAAGATAAAGAACATCTTTTATAACTACTACACACACACGTATACAGAGACACACATGCTCACACACTATCCAAAACCAATCATTTTCACAGGATCAATGAACATGCACATTAGTGGAGCAAAAGAAAGAAATTAATAGTGATGATGAACCATATACAAAAGTTCTTTTGCATGTGCCTTTGATTTTATAGGTCACGTTGCTTGATACGTCAATATGAAAGTGTATTTTAGAGGTGAGGAAAAAAGCTTAGCAAGAGGGGGTCTAGTGGGAGTAAACCGTAAAGTTTTGTTGTCTAGTAATGGTTCTCTAATTTCTTTGCTTTTCCTTAAGGTCCACGCGTTAAAGACTCTGGGAGTGCTAATTCGATAATGGGAAAGAAAAATATTACTACAAAATAACAAAGGTCCAACTACTTCCACCGCTTAGTTGAAATAATATTCCCCCCCTTTTTTAGCCGTAGAAAGCTTTGTTAGCTAGAGAGATCAGCTCAGCTACGACTTCAAATCGAACTAACAATATATATTTTAAGTATATGTATCCAACACACTATGCTTTTCAAATCAATCAATTTCAATAATTAAGATAGCCTTATTGTTATTAGATATATACACTCAGACATTTGAAAGGTCGGGGAATAGCTAATGGCAGCTTCCCTAATTTCTCACTTCATGTGTCCAACGAGCTGACCAGCTCTTCACCAACCTTGCCCCCACTTTGTGCCCTATTTCCGTCTCTCACTCTACCCTCACACAGATACCTCCATTCTACAAAAAGACGATGCCGTTGTTTCTCAGAAATTGCACTTCCGTTAACTTTTATGTTGTACACGTACTGTCTTTTGTTCTCATCAAACTCCTCTCTCTGAATGGCCCTAATACCATTATTCTGTTGCAAATATGACACCGAAGTGACGCAAGAAGATTCAAGACCTGGATGTCAACTTCGCATTGGCCTCTCCCTGTTCTTTTAAAATAGAGCTGATAATTAATTAAGCGATGATACCTCAAGATTCTTTCACTTAATTCATGATAAGTAATGACATATTAGGTGGTGGGTAAGAGAGAGTAGAAAGATGGTAGCATTGTCTCAGTGGTGGAAGCAATACTATACACATATTAATCGTACGATTCCAATCGATATCAGCCATTTGTCACAAAACACAACCGGTCGTAGCATTTTAGTTTTAGTGTGGACCCTCTTGATCGATGAGGACTTAGATGTATTCACACTCACATCACACAACAAGACCAATAAACACTTAACGCAGTAAAAGTGGATAAGGATACCATGTCAGAATAACGAGGTGAAAAAGTTTGAGTCTCCAACTTAATTTGTTGATTTGACCTTACGGCCAATACAAAATTTTCATGGATGACTCAGCTCAGCCAAGAGATTCTCCTGTAGGAGAGAACATGTCTATCTCTGCTCTGCTTTGTACTGTGTTTGGAGGCTATTTACTGTATACATCTATATTTTAAAAACAGATAAAATTAAATTATGTGACTTTCGTTCTTGTTTCCGGCCCGTACATTAAAGGAATATTTATCTTTGTTCTTTGGCTGGTTAAACCATTTTGATTAATATGACAGAAGATGAGCGCAAGTCAAATTTGATTAACGCTGGAACTACTACGTACTCATAAATAATCAAATACTAGAAGAGAGGAATAATTAAGCAGTTGTTGAATATCTAGACAGGAATGACTCAGCAATAAGCTAATGATTTGTTGGCCGAGTCCAAGATTTTCGGAATGAGAAGGACGTGCTCCTCATCTCATGGTAAAGCACCAGTGAAAATGGAGTTTATTATCTCTCAACATATATATTGGGTCCGTTTGAGAACGCGATGAATAAGTACTTTTACGCAAGTTGAGGCAAATATGTGAAGAAGATTATCTCGTTTTGCGGAAAAATACTATTGAATGTACTTTTGAGGCTTGTTAATAGGTTGCCAAATAACACCATTATATCTTGTTACCATTGGGTGTTGAGTCTAATGAAAGAATTCTGCAATTTACAACTTGACGAACCAATATTTGAATTTTCACTATAAAATATATGTGTTTTATACCTAACAATATCTTAAATATGATTAATTCCCAATTGAAGGATACCAGACAATATCTCTAATAAGGTTTAAATGCTTACTCCTTATTTTATTTAGAGTTGAATTTATTTCATTCATCAAACTGGTGTATGGTATAATGGCTTTTTTTAAAAGAAAGATTACTACAACATTTCATATATAGAATGAATGCAATTGCCCAAAAGTTTCACAATCAATTAATGATACGGATATGTATGTTCTCATTTATGTGCACTAAATAGTGTTATTGCGTGCTAGTCATTTACTGTAAAACTTTTGGGAATTACACCCATTTCTTAGGATCTCATAGTGACTTTTTCTTGCACTGAACAAGTATATATTTCATTGGTGCATCGATCTTACAGTATATTTGAAAATTGAAAACTGTTTCAATGGGAGGTAAATGTGCCGGTAGAAGGAAGAACAACATGAAGAGTGAGGAAAATAAAATAGGCGAGTTTTATATATCACATCAAGTTTGCAAAATAAGTTGGAAGGTTGCTACTATCGAAATTAAATAATTCAACATATTTGACTATATATATTAGTAATAAGAGAATAATATGATAATATTTACCCAGAAAAAAAAGAATATGATATTTATAAACATTTATAGTACATATTAGATTAGACTTGGAGACAAAAAAGAAATAAATGTGCGAGGTGAAGGGAGAAAAAAAGAAAGAAAAATGGTGTATAAGAGAAGGGGAAGATGGAAATTTCAATGGAGATGGGGTTTTGAATGTCATACAAGGAGCCAAAAGGCGTCACTATCTAGAACACCTAACGGAATAGATGGAAGAGTGGTGGGAAAACTGGGGCAGCCACGTTACATAACGAATGTCAACAGTGACGTCACTTTTCCCACTTATGACCTTCCTCCCTTCTTTCCCGCCTCTCCTATAAAAAACCCCTCTCCCCCTTCTCTTCCTCCACCCCACACACACACACACACACAGCCAAACACAAGAAAACAAATCAAGAACTAAGTCCAGTGTGAGAGATCATAAAAAACATGGAGTCCAGTGAGCCAATCCCAAACACTCCAAGCCCCACCAATTCCTCTGTCCCTCTCACAAACTCTCCTTCTCCCTCATCTTCGCCTCCACAGGTGGTCGTGAGCCCTTGTGCTGCTTGCAAGATTCTAAGGCGCAGATGTGCTGAGAAATGTGTTCTCGCTCCCTATTTCCCTCCTTCGGAACCCGCCAAGTTCACCATTGCTCACAGAGTCTTCGGTGCCAGCAACATCATCAAGTTCCTGCAGGTAAATTAAATTATAAAACCATGATCTTCTCCACATCTCTATCTGGATGGGAGGTTTTTGTGATTCATATTCAATAATATAATAACTTGTTTGGCCGAACGAGACGCATATTCGTTACTTAACCGGTTTCAGACATGAGGACAAAATGTGTCTAGACTATGGGACTAGTCTACGAGGTATTGCCTCAATATTTAATGTTCCTCCCCGAATCTTCGATAGAAACGACACAGTGTAGGCACACAGTCAACCTATGTGTAACTATTACTAGTCGAGTTTGGAAAAGTAAAACCCGTTTGGACGAAAATATATGAAGCCCCATGCTTGAGGTCATCATGCGTAACTGCGTTTTCAAATCCCTACTTTTAACGAATACCTAACGTGGGCCTCCTAGCTAGGCTTAGCTAATGCTTCTTATATCACATCGCTTTAAAAATATATTCAATTTTGTGGTCCCTTGAATAAAACTTGTAATTAACATTTGAATCAATATTTTCATCATCAGGAGCTTCCAGAGGCGCAGAGAGCTGATGCGGTGAGCAGTATGGTGTACGAGGCTAGTGCGAGAATAAGAGACCCTGTGTACGGTTGTGCAGGTGCGATTTGTCAGCTTCAGAAGCAAGTGAACGAGCTTCAGGCTCAATTGGCTAAGGCTCAAGCGGATCTTGTGAGCATGCAATTGCAGCAAGCCAATCTGGTGGCTCTTCTATGCATGGAAGTGGCTCAAACGACTCAAACGTCTCCTTCGAGTACTCCTCCTCTAGAACATTCTTCGCCACCATTATCGTCTTCGTTCGAAGATACAAACTTCATTACTTCAAGCAACCTCAACTTCTTCGCCGAAAGCACTGGCCTTAACTCTTTGTGGGAGCAGCCATCACTTTGGACATGATGATGACCCATTTACATTGATCATTATTAATTATATTAATTAGTTGACTAGTTTTATACCACATATAGAGAGAGATAGAGAGGGAGATTGGAAAATTATTCCCATGACTTTAGTTCTCCAAAGGAGATCGAGTTCGAAGGGAAAGAATTAATTAGAACTACTAATAATTAAAGTAAGTTGGCAGCTAGGATCTTAGAGTATCAAGGAAAAGGTGTAGCGGGACTCCCATCGCCAATAAATATGTTAGATTAGCCTTTTCCTATCTCCATGTAATCTCTCTTCAGCAATGTTAGATGCAAAAAAAGTGTACTAGTCCGTCCATTTCTGCTATTTAAGGTTTTAGCATATATATTGGTTATTATATTTAAGAGATATAATTTACTTGTTAGAATCTCCTTCGAATTTTAAAATATATACTCTTAGTTTATTTTAACAATTAAAATATTGATGCTGGTTCTGAGCAAAACGCAGGGATAAAGGTGATTAAATTATGATGAATTTGATTATGATTTTTTAAATCCAAGCAACTTTTTGGTGACCTAATATAGGAACAGAAATTCAAAGAAATTGATGTGGTTGATGGGGGATGCTTAATTCCTTGTCAAAGTAGCTTTTTGACTCGTGGCTTGGCTTTGGATTCGTTACGGCGGGCTCTTCCAGAAATCCAAATCTTCATTTGTAGAATTGCACCAATCAATAGGCCAACACTTGGCTACATCCTGAATCCTGATGGACAATTAAATGAAGACGGATTATATATAAAGCGATTCACTGCTTCATAATACCATCATGTATAATCACTATTTGCCTCTTTCAACGTCTAGAAGTCAAATTCCATATAAGAGCGAACTGTTATGCCATTTTTTTTATATCATGCCCCATCATGTATACAAGTTATAGGTATAGGGATCACATTATTCCTCGATGTATCAATTATATAAACTAAAATATTAACCTCTCACTTTCTAAAGAAAATAGAGGAGTTTAGCAACCAAATAATAACACTTGAATTATTTGTTGAGATTGATTTTGAAGGAATATTTTTAGGCAGAATTGTATTTAGGTCATGCGATAACGAATTAATTACTTTAAGATCTCAAGAGGTTGTTAATAACAAGTCGAGAAGCACCATTGACAAATGAAGCATTTAACATTAACAATCTCTTAGAACCTTAAAATAATTAATTCGTAGTGCAGGACTTTAAAGTAATTCTCTCTTTTTTTTATGTAGTGGGAGGTTCGTGATTCATTGTCAGTACAAACTAATATTTCTTAGGGTGGAGTGGGGGAATAGTAGGCCTCACTCAATTATGTGTATATATATTACATGTAAAAGGAAATCGAATTTCAAATAATCAGTGACTTAATTAAAGAGATATACCTGTACCATTCACACTCTAATTAACTTAGGTTTAATTCTGTTTAATATTTTTAAAACTAATAAAAGCTAATTAAGTAGGAGAGATAGGCTGCGCTTGGTGATCGTGTGGGAGCTGAGATTAATTATCAATAGCCAGAATTTTTCTTAAGCATATAATGTCAAGTTAGGTTAGTGAAAATCGGTGATCTAAATCAAGGTATATATAATCCTATCAGGAAACCATTTTTTAAGATTTATACAGTAAATAAATTCATTAGTATATATAATTATTAGCTATAGCTATCGAAAAATACATTTCAATGCTAGTAGCAACATTGATCTGTCGTCCGGGAAAGCAGTGGAGAAGTGTTTTTATCCAAATTGAAGTAAGTATGTGAAATGAATTTTATCTCGATTTATGTGTGATGTGATGGAAACATGGGGAAAAACTTTTCCAAGCAGGCTGTAACAAAACGTCCTAAAATTGACAGGCATGGCAAGATTATTACCTATAAAAATGACCTATGCAATATAATATTTTGCTAGTTTAGATAATAATATAAATATAATGTTTAATTGACTGTCAAAAATCAGCTAAAACAATTTGAAATCAACCCGCTCCTATAGCACTTGCGTACGTGATCGGAAGGGTGTGTGTTTAGGAATTCCGTTAAAAAAAATGAGTCTACAGATTTTAAGATATTTTACAGGTTTCAAGATACTTTTACGGATTTCAAGATACTTTTTATAAATTTCAAAATTTTTTCACAGATATCAAGATATTTTTTATTTTGACTTACATGTTTAGGAAGTGATTCCCAAATAAAGACATGATCGAACACCGTTATGGTACTTAATGATGGGTTACGCGTGTATCCCAAAAACGCGTTGGTTAGGCTGCTATTTCAAGAATTTCAAATCACGTGCTTCCCACGTGAGCTGATCTCCCAATCTTGAAGCCAAAAAAGGCAAACCAGAGAAAACCACACAAAAATGTCACACTTGCCGCCAACTCGTGTGACCAACATATATTTAACATTTTCTTCTTTTAATTATAATCACGCGGCAAAAGAAACTTCGTCGCTTTTTGTTGACTCGAAGCGTATCTACTTTTGACATAATAATCCCATATCCATATTCACCATATGTAATCCATTATTTCATAATTTTCTCAACAACATCATAACCCCCTCCCCTTCCTTTTCTCCTTAAAAGCACCAACAAATTCCTTTGCGCGTCATTTAACGATTTTGCTTGGAATAAAGGCAACTTTCAATTAAAGGTAATTAGGAATTTTGCTTATTATGAGAGCTGATCTTAAAATAATTAGGATGCTTAATCTAGAATAATTAAGTACAAGTAGGGTGTTTTGGAACACCGAAAATCAATTATAAAATCATTTTTATACAAGTCGAAATAAAACTCCTTTCATATACTTACCTAAATTCACTTTATAAAACCTGATCCCTAAGATATAGATAACGTCTCAAATGGAATTACCTCCAATAAAAAGATATATATACAATTGCCTATAAAAAATTAAAAGATATGGCTATAGCTTCCGGTTATTCTGCTTTGAAAATATTTAGGTGCCAATAGATTGGTTAAAGCTTAGGTAGCCGTCCGTCCGAACCCTTAATTAATTTCCTAGTTCCTTTACGAACATCATTTCATTGGCTTCACGGAGGAGATTTACTTTATAGTGTTTTAGTGGTTTTCGTGCATTAATCGTGTGGTGGGAACGAGAGGACAGAGATATATCAACATGTGCCTGCCATGATCTGAGAGTTAATCCCACTGAGAGTGATAGCTAATTTGGCTTCTTATCCAACCTCTCACAGTACGATTAATGTCTTAGTCTCTATTACAACAGCAATTAACGAACCAGTACACTGCGATTTGCCCTGCAGTATGGTAAAAACTAAAAAGGTTAAACTTTACACATACATAGGCAGCGGCCAGCACTTGTGGTTTCATATGTATAAAACACCATGCAAAACAGCTTAGTTTTTCTTCACGTGTGAGAAGGCCAACAAGAGAGGTCCCTCCTGCTAGTACTCTTTTGGATCAGTGCTCCCTGATCGCTATCAATCATCAGTCACGAACCTACCATGATTTGATCCATATGCCTCTCTTTGTTAAAAAGCATTTAAATCAAGTGTTAACATACAAATTTACCTTGTAAATTTTCGCTTAAAAGCAATGTTACTATGAAAAGTTTATCAGTGGTCATGATGTCATGAAAGATTTAAATTTGAGTAATATTACACCTTACCATTAAAACGTATGGTTGACGTTAATTTTGTAACAATTAACATTAATTTTATGATGGAATATGGTGATATTACTCCATTTGAAACTTCCGTAGCATAGTTGCTCCTAATTAAACTTTGGGGGTAAATTTAAACCTATGTAATGAATGTTCGTGCTTGAATGGTTCCAGTTGAGAAGTTCAGGAGTGACGTCTAGATTCTTTGCATCTTTTATTATAATTTTACTTGTATAAATATTCTACGAGAATATATAACGAGGGAAAAAAGGAGAGTGCTTATTAATATATTCAAGTCCTTGGCGATATCGGCAGTCAATTCCTAATCCTTCAACACTTAATTAATCAAAATTTTCTGTCGATTGAACTATAATGAAAAATGTCACTTCACTTGTTAGGTGCTACACATACTGGGCCCTTTCCCAAAATAATTCAACAGTAAACAATATCTGCTAATACGATATTAAAAGTTTCTGCATAGCGCAGCTGTAAAATTAATGCCCCCACAATATGATCTCAAGTACTTTATATTTCCTTATTTTGAATTGTATCTTTTTTATCATAACGTTTTAAAGTAAGACGTTACTATATATTAACGAGGATTAACATTGACTGTGAACATTACATAAGTATTAAATATATCTGAAAGAGAAAATAAAATGAGACTTGTCTAAAATTTTTGCTGGTTAGGTCAATGATCGAGTTTGTACTGTGGCGGGTATGGATCAATCCACATCACTAGTGGCATTAGGTTGAGCTTTAATTTGTCTGAGAGGTCATTCACTCACCAATGTAAAGCAAAAACAGAACAAAAGAGAGAGAGAAGGAAAACCATGTGCTTGAAACAAAACAAATTATCAAGCGGGATGCTTCTACACTGCAAAAGGATCGATCATGAAATAGATATAAAAAATATCCACACCAAAGAGTTGGTATATGTAGTGGGAAATCAGACGCTGCTTTTGAAAATTTTATGTATCTATCTTCTGAAAAATCAAAGCTAGCTAGTATCGGACAGTGAAAGCAATTCCTTCACAGGTCTCCAACACTAACCTTTTTTCCTTATCTCTTTTCTGCGCGTCAGCCTTTCTCGTTCCTTTATATTGTTTCAACAGTGATTAGTTTTGGACCTTCCCGTACTCTGATCATATCTACTTCGTATGCACAGTACTTTCTGTACTATATTAATGCGCAGTCATTTGTGGCTTACTCTTAATCCTTTTACACATGCAAATGCTTTTGTAAAAGGATAAGCCACTAAACCTGTAAAGTGAAGAAGCATGAATCGCTAATGACCACCCAGTCAAGTATATACAGCAAAATTATATTCTTGCGACGACTGATGATAACCTTCATCTTTTGCCTGCTTAATTTATAGATGTGAAACCAGAATTCCTTTATGAAAAAATATAATTATTTAAGTCTTGCCGCCAGAATGTTAACCTACTTAAATGCAATTTTAAAAATTTTAAAGATAGAATTGACTCTGCCCCCACTGCTATATACCGCTTTTATTTGACCACACGGAAAAACGGCATCGACATGTTTGTGTTCATTTGACTGTTATGGCTGGTTTGGAAGATATATAGCTTCCAGTTTCAAACATGCCGGTTTGAATGCTTTTCCCAATAGAAACTTTGCATTTACCCTACTGTACG
>JANTPZ010092344.1:0-18640 GCA_025593235.1 Vachellia pachyceras
CGAAGACGAAGAGTTGGTGGATGAGAGTAACGGGAAACAAACTCTATCTAACGGCAACATTATTTTGTCTCATCTATAAAAGGCTTCAAGCATTCATTACAGAAACAACAATTCCATTACGAGCATTAAAAGCCTTTAGCTTGTTTCTCTGTGATATTAATCAATTCTCATACCGAGCTTCATTTATTGCCATCTACTCTTTAAGAGAGATTCTTATAGCAAAATTCTTTGTAAATCTGAGAGTTAATTCAAGGTTGGGACCATGAACATATTGGGTTGAGATTTGGTCTGAAAGAAAAGAGAAAAATAGAGAGAGTGAGACTCTGTTTTATTACGTATAGTAAGGGGGAGTATGATTCTCCATTGTAAAAGGCTGTTGTGCTTGATTGGTTTGATTTAGTGGATTACGAAAGCTCAGAGGTGCTCTAAGGACTGGACGTAGGTCAGAATGACCGAACCAGGATAAATCCGTTTGTTCATCTTCTCCTTCATCTCTCAGTTGCAGTGTTTTAAATTGATTTTAAATTTCTAAAATTTTAAATTAGACCAATTCACCCCCTCTTGGTCTTTTCTTGCACTAACAACAGCATAATGTGCCAGGATGGGAAAACATCGTTATGACAAAGATCCCAATCTCCTGCAAGGCAAAACTGACAAGAGAAGCAGAGGGGTTTTTGAAAAAGTCCTAGATGAACAATTGGAGGAATAGTTGAAAGAAGAAGAGGACATGACTCCAGCACTGTCTTACGAGGGAAAAGAAAATTAAGGGATTCTCTCCCATAGCTACAAATGTCGGATGAACGTTTAAAGAATTTATGTCAGCGATGGAAGGACACTCTAATAGTAACCTTCCTGGTAAAGAGGACAAATCTAAACATGATGAAGGATAGAATCTCCTGGCTCTTGAAGAGTGAAAATTGGCTCAAGTGTCAGGGCAATTATAGTATCAAAAGTGTCAGGGCAATTGGCTCAAGTGGGGAGACAGGAATAACAAATATTTCCACACTTCTGCTATCATTAAAAGACGAAGGAATAGAATTGAAGGCCTAAAGAACTCGAACGACAAATGGGTGTTTGATCAGGAGGTTCTCAAAACTATGGCACAATCTTATTACCAAGACTTGTTCACTATTGAATGCAACAATAACCAATGCCTCACAACCAGATCCAAGTTCCCTAGCCTAAGTGGGGATGAGAAGGCTGGACTGGCGGCCGAAGTGAATGATCAAGAAATTAAGAGTGCTACCTTTAATATTAGAGGGTTTAAGGCCCCTGGACCTGATGGTATCTAAGCTATTCCATATCAAGAGTATTGGCATATTGTTGGCCATTCCATCTGTGCTATGGTGAAGGACTTTTTCAGGGACCCCTTACAGGTGACTGCCTTAAATAGTACCAATCTCATCTTAATCCCTAAATAGGAGAAACCTGAAACTCTAAAGGACTCTAGGCCCATCTCCCTCTGTAATGTAAGCTACAAGATTATCACCAAGATCATCACCTATCGTTTGCAAGGTATAATAGGTAAGTTGGTTGGGAAACACCAATGCAGCTTTATTGCGGGGAGATAGAGTAGTGATGACATTATTATGGCCCAGGAAGTAATTCATTCTATGAAGATGAAAAAAGGAAGCGAAGGCTGGATGGCAGTAAAAGTGAACATGGAAAAGGCCCATGACCGATTAGAGTGGAATTTCATTGATGATACCTCAAAAGCTATTGATATTAAGGAGAGTCTTTGTAAGGCCATGATGATATGTATCAGCAGCTCCTCTTTCTGGGTTCTCTGGAATGGAGCGGCTACTGATGCCTTTAAACTATCTAGAGTTATCTGCCAAGGGGACCCAATATCCCCTTACATCTTTACTCTATGCATGGAGAGGTTGAGCCATATCATTATTGATGCTGTTGAGAAAGGAGAGTGAAATCCTATTAGGCTCAACCCAAGGAGGCCAAAGTTAACCCACCTCTTTTTTGCGGATGATATGATCCATTTCGGTGAAGCCACTGAAGCCCAAGCTGATGAGATGATGAGATGTATCTCCATGTTTTGCAAAGCCTCAGGCCAGAGAATGAACAAGACGAAGACTAAGGTTTCCTTCTCGAAAAATGTTCACTTCTTCAGGGCCCATAACCTAAGCCAGAGAATGGGAGTGAGCTTAACAGGAGATTTGGGTAACTACCTTGGTATTCTGACCTGTACAAGAGAGCCTCATCGATCACTTTTGCTCCAATCCTAGAGAGATCTCAGAAGAAACTAGCAGGATGGAAAAAAAGTCACCTGAACATAGCAGGACGTGCCACTCTTATTAAAGCAATTTTATCTGCTCTTTCGATCTACTATATGCAAACTATGCTCCTTCCAAAATTCCTTATTCGAGGACTTGAAAAGATTAATAGGGGTTTCCTATGGGGTGAAAGTGTTGATAGTAGGAAAATTCATCTTCTGCCTTGGGAGATCATCAACAGAGATAAGGGTAATGATGGATTGGGAATAAGACTTAAGGAGACAAAATGAAGCCTTCATCATGAAGTTATGTTGGAATATGATGGGTCCGTCCTTAGTTCAGGGCGAAGTGGCAGTGGGGTGTCATATGGGGAGCAAATGATTAATGGATAAACGGAATTAGCTGCAAGCTCACCTTGGTTCCCCTTACTAAAGCGGAAGTTATTGTGGTAATTCATGGGCTACATCTATGCTGGAATAGTGGATATAACCAGGTCATTGTTAGCACGGATTGTGTGGAGGCTATCAACTTAGTATCTTGGGGCTGCACCAGCAACCATCCTTTCAAGAATATAGTTGACAAAGCCTGCCTGTTAATTTCTCGGGATTGGAATATTGTGTTGCAGCACATATTGAGGGATGAAAACACTCTAGCAGATAGAATGGCCAAAATGGCCCATAGTTTAGTGGGTAACTTTTGTGTATATGACCACCCTCCTAGCGAACTACAGATAGGGGTTGGGGTAGATGTTATTTTGACCTCTCAAACCCTTGTGCAATGGTATTGAAGTTATATTAATGGTATCCATTTTTTAAAGAAAAAGAATGTAAACTCGGATTTTGAATTCAAATCGTGAACTCTAAGAGTTTACTTTTGTTAATGAATGTGTATTTGCAAAATACATGTCAATTCATCATAATTCATCCTACTAGAATTTGGTTCTAAAAGATGAACTAGACAATTCCAATAAGAATTAATTCTTGAAAAAAAATATTTTGTGATTTATTTTATTTATTCCATGACTGGACCATGGGAATACGCTTTAAACCATGATTTTGAATCAACATAGAGATTTCAAGAAATGACATATCTATTCACTCTATCAATAACTGAGTCGGGTAAGGTGTACCGTAAGGGATTTTCATTTTCTATTGAATTAAATGATTATAATGTAAAAATGACAACAATGTGATTTAAAAATATTTTAAATTTAAATAATTGAAATTAAATTCATTAACATTCATAGTTATCATACCCAATAAAGAAATTTCTTTGAAATTGATATATAAAGTCACTTAGCATTATCAACTTGGAAAGGTTAGCATAATTTTGCAAGTTAGAAATGTAAAATTGGTGTGTAAACTTATTCACGTGTTCAACGGAATTTACAGCTACAAATTTAAGAATAAGTTACAAGATTTTATATACGTAAATACGGTAAACTTGGTGGGTCTAACTCACGAGTTTGACAATAAATGGTCGGAGTATACTTGTGATGGGGAGTAGTAGAGAGACAATTATAATTATAAATCATGGCATTAAATATTTAAATTTGATGATTTTAAATTACAAATTATGGTTTGTACAATCTAGAGTTGATATGAACAATCTTACAACAGCAAATATATAATATGTAAGAATAAATAAGGACTGTCTAAGAGGCTAAATTTGAGATAAGTTGGGTATTAAAGTGGATAGGAGTTTAAAGAATATGTATAAAAATATGTACAGATCGTTTATTAATAAGATATAGCTACATTGGTAGTATGAATTGGACACATGACCTTATACCAAATAACATTTGTGATCTTACAGAATATTGCAAAGCCTAACTCAAAAGAAACTTATAATAGGGTCTGGTATATTTACGTTTAATTTGTTTAAGAGAAGATAATCCAATATCAATCTTTAAAATAGACGCCAGAAGTTTCAGGTAAAAGAATGGTACAATCACGTCAATGTCAACTGAATTTAATTACTTTATCTGAAATTATATTGGTTATAATCAATTTTATTGCACATTAGATGCCTTTTTAAAACAAAATAATTAGGTGAACTCTTCACCATTATATAGCATATTTTTTAAAAATAAATCACACATATTTGATTCACTTTAATTTGCAAGGAAAGCTAGAAAGGACCTGATTTGTCAAGGACATGTCAGGGAATATTAATACAAATTTTTTTATAGAGATTTAAATATTTAATAATGTATTTTAAATCATCTCATTATATGGGCACAACTATGTTCTTATTTGTCACACACGTGAACTTCTATGTTTAACAAAATTAGTGTACAAATGTTGACTATTATGGTTGCTTTTTTTTTTTTTTTTACCAACACCAAATGAAAAATGCAGACACTGCTTTAGCGGAATATCCCGTATATCCACTTGCATGCATATGTTACTGAAATATCGAATTGTAGTTAGACTGCTCATAGTTAAAATAAGTGGTAAGGTAGAATTTTACTTTTAGAGTTGTCACATAAAAGTAATGTTGTTCGACAAGTTTATTTGACTTTAGTTTGAATGTTAGCAGACCAAATATGTTGAGCTAATGAGTTTACAGGTCATCCATGTCTTTTTTGTTTTGGATTAAGATAAAAATTTGCCCACAAAATTTTCACTTAGAAATATTATGTATATGAAAATTTTCAAATTGTCACTACCAAAAAAATATCATTTAACGACGAAAAAATCTATCAGTAAATGATTTTTTCCATCAGAAAATTTCCATTTAGCAACAGAAAATATTAGCGACCCTCATTTTAGCAACGGAAAATAGCCATTTAGTGACGGATGTTCCCTCGCTAAATGGCAATTTTCTGGTGATGTGTAACAATTGTGCCTCAATTGTTATCCTTATTAAGTTTGACCATTAGTTAATCAAATATGCTGATTTCAGTGTTTTTCACTTCATTTTTTTTGACTCTGCTGACTCCATACATTTGTCAATAATGGTTAAAGTTAAGTTGGACAAAAGCCAAAGTTAGCGATATTATTACAATTTAAAAACTTATACAACAACTTGCTCATGAGTGAAAATTTCACGGACAAATTGATGCCTTAACAAAATTAATATAGATGATGTGTGTACTTGTCAACTCTATATTTGGCCAACCAAACAGTCAAGCTGAATCGGATGATGAAGGGTTAAAATTGCTGCGATCTAGAAACTTTTAGAACAAAAGTGAACCCAAAAAAACTTTGGGGATAATATTGGTATTATGTGGTAACTTTCAAAGCAAAATTAGACTTTAACCCCTAAAATAATATTATATAATTAAAAATATATAGAAGTATCAACACATAACTATAAAAAAATAATACTTAAAAGTAAAATAAGTCATCGAGTGGCTCCCTACAGTTCTTTTTATAAACAACATTCTCATACATATGGCAATCCTTTTTATAAGTAATAAATTGTGTTTGTCTGAAAATTTAATGTAATTTTTTCATATTTACTGCAAATTAATGACACGTTTCTCTAGTCTATGTTCCTGACTCATTCTTTTTTTATCTCTTTTTTATCAATTCTCCCTCAACTCATCATTTCCATAAATAAATGTATATTTAAGAAAAACTTACTTGCATCTGGGCTAACACTTGTTGTAACATTAAAAATTTAATTTTTTTAAGATCATTAATATAAATTATGAGCTTTTACTTTTTACTATCATTTTGATTTCAACCCTTACCGGTGTATTGTCCAACAATCAATATACATATATAGAATAAAATTATCCAAAAACAATATTTGGTCTTATTTTTGTAGGCTGGATTTTGGTTTTGCTTTTATCATCAAACAATAAGTTATACCCATAAGATACGATCCTTGGGAATTTAATCTTAATCCTAAATTTAAGAAATATTTATCAATATTTTTTTTAAATTTCCCTTAAGAATATCAACTAAGAGAGGAATGTATTGAATTAAAAAAGATGATTAGAGTATTATAGAAACACGTGACACATTAACTAATTTAACAAGCTTCCTTAATTTATTCATATTAATTAAATATGTCTTACCTTGGTAACCAGAGGAATAACATTTTTTTTGGCCCCCACCAAAATGTTAATGTGAGTTCTTCACAGATTATATCATCATTACTTAACAATAGAAATTTCACTCTAAATTATGTTTAATTTGAGAATATAACAAATATGGAATATTTCCAAAGTCATCTTTTTTTTATATTTTCTATTTCATTCAATTCACAATAATGCCAAAAGAACCTCACCTAACCTCTCTTTGTCGGGTTGTCAAAATCAACATAATATTTCACTTGCTTTAGTAGGAAGGAAGAAAAAAAAAGGAACTGCTAGTCAAATTGGATAAAGACAAAAATAGAAATGGAATGTAATTTTTTTAAGAAAAAATTGACCATGCTGTGTCCTTTTAATTTATTCAAGGAAAAATTTGATGGGGTCGCCAATTGATTCAGCTGATTGTGAGGTCCATTTGTGTCGAGAGTCAAGTCAACTACTTAATTCATATTTACTTCTTATAATCTAATAGAGTGATTTATTTTTATAGTAAATAAACATATATAAGACATCAATTCTAATCTCCCTTTGATATAAAATTTTCTTATCTCCTGAGTTTATTATTTTTCTAAACCCTTCCAATTTAATATACATGTTAACGGGTTTGCCATAAAAAATAATTTTTAATATAAATGATTAAAATGGATACTTCAAAAAGATTAACGTACATTTTAGAAATAATTAACTTAATGAAATAATTTTGTTAATTTGTACGCAGTGGTTAAATCAAAGGTAATATATATTGTCTTTTATTAGCTTTGATCCTAATTATAAGAGTCAAGTAAATAATTTATTTTGATTATAAATACAAAATTTCAATTCACTTTACCTCCTAAATTTATGATTTTTCATAAAGTATCATATTGTTATAAAATTTTTTTTTAAAACTATTTTTGAAATGAAAAAAAAGAAAAAAAAATCTATTTGGAGATTTGTTCTAAAAATTGCATTTGAAAAATAAAAAAAAAATTGTGTGGAACAATTGTTTGTAAAACAAATCTGAAAAGCTGAAAGAATAGGAGAAATGGAGTGCACTCAGTACGCTAATCGCCTCTCGACCTCTCGACGACGATCCACTAATTGCCTCACCGATAGCGTCTCTGCTTCCGAAACCCAATGTCTTTGCTTCCAGAACATTTGCAAAGCATCTCTCTTCACTCAATCGGTCGTGATTTTCGCTCATCGAAAGCGTTCAAGTGTGTTTTTCATACTTGCATTTCTGTTTTTGATCTGATCTCTTCTGTCTTGTTATCGATCTCATTTGCACAGCGTCTCTCTTCACTCAACCAGAGGTATAATGCTTGGCTTTATCAAAGTTGTTTCTTTAGCTCCTGGCTTTAGTACTTTGTCATTAGATTATTTTGTTCATATGCGACAATGATTTGTATTGACAATTCCGAATGGATGCGCAACGGGGATTAGAGTTCTCGGGGGGATGTGGCCTGACTGATTGGGGTTGATTTTTTTCCCTTTTCCCCTGTTTCGTCTCCTTTAATATGTCTGCTATGGATTTTTTTTTATTGCTCCATCATTTTTTAAGCTTTATTATGGGTTATTATCCTTTTGTTTTTGGGTTTGATTCTATTGTATTTGGTTGTTTGTATCTGATAGGGAGAGAGGTTTCATTCTATCGATTGCTTACTTGCAAACTCACCCTCGCCGTTAGTCCGTCACTGACCTGCATTCTCCGATTCCCACTTTTGGGCTGAACTCCATGGAGGAGGCTGAGAGAAACCTCTAAGGTACGGTTCTCTAATCTATTTCATTGGTCTTTCTATGCTTTGGTGGGAATAAGTCGCCGATGCTCTGATATTTGCTCTAAGAGCATGGTTGTTCAGTTAACGGTGTTTTTATTGTGAGTGATTGTCTTCCTGGCCTTTTAATGTCTGTACTTAGTTCATAATGATTTGCTCAGTAATTCGTCAATGGGTTGATAGTTTAGGTAGTATTTTTTTTTTTATCTTTTTGCTGATTTCATAGAATGTTGCGTTGCTCCTTATAATCTTATAACTAGATTATCAATGTATTGTAAAAGGATGTCATCTTATCATATGATCTGCTGTAAAGGATGTGCTAATGAGTGCTGTATAGTGGAACATTCTTATGGAAAGATTCACTCTTTTTCTTGTGTCTGAACTCTATAAAGGATGTGTTGGTTTGCTTTTTGTAATGCTGTTAGTCTAGTAAGGTGTATTGGCATAACCATAAGGATGGATTGTTTATTTCCTATTGTGATGTTGTATGATGATTAGTTGACAGATTCAGATGTTCGTTGTTCTATTTTTGGATGTCACTAACCCTGAGAATGTTTTGAATGTTATGTAATGGTTCTATATAGTTATTTTATACATGAAGACAAACTATTTTCTCATTTGTGCAACCATAGTCATTCATAATTTTTTGTTAATGTATTTTTGCAATTTATACTCATAATTGTTTCTTTAATTTCAAATTGAGAACTATGGTTAATGTATTTTTGCTTGACAGGTCTGTATATAAGTCACAGGTCAAGCCAAGCTTAAAATAGGCCCAGGCTCAGGCCACAAAATTGGCTTGTATACAGGCCACAGGCCAGGCCAGATCAGACTATCTCAAACAGGCCAGACTTGTTTGGGGTGGAGCCTAGCCTGGCATGTTTCCACTCCTAGCTGCAAGCCTCTAAGAGAAAAAGGAAATTTAGGAAAAATAACAAAACATAAAAAAAATATAAAACAATAAAATAAAACACGTGAAAGTTTTTTTTTCAAAACAATTTATATTTTCTGCTTTACAAAACACTTGAATAAAAATTAAAATCAAACAAGTATTTTTTATTTTTAAAAATAAGAAATTGTTTCGAAAACAACAAAACAAACCAGCTTAAGTCATTTTTAAAACAATTTTTTGTCAATAATATGAGTCACTTAAAGAGTAGTAAGGCTCATTTATCAATTTTATCCTTATAATTAATTTTTAAATGTGATTTATCGATGTTTATCTCTCCTTCAACGTCTTATTTGATAAGGGTAAATTTAGAAATTGTTTTCAGTTTAAGATATATTTAATAAGTTGAATGTCCTTTTTTGTTTCAGCAAATAAGTTAAAGTAACTTATATTCTATATACGATGAAGTATATGTGACTCTTCATAAAATTTTCCCCTTTCTAAACTCATTAGTTAGAATAAAATTTAAAAAAATATTTTAATTTAAGATAGATTTAATAATTTAATTGATTTTTTGTTCATATAGGTGAAATAGTTGGCAGTGACTTTTTATTTTAGCAGGAATTGTATTCATACCGCGTGACTTGGAAGCTTCCTCCCACTTTTGGTGCCAATTAGGAAGGTGGGGTCAATTTTCTATGCATGCGCGGCGCCTCTAACTTTCATTGCTTGTCAATTTCAATAGGTTTGTTTGGCGGAGCGTTTTTAAATGTTCAACGTATCTTTAACAATATTTTTTTGTAAAATGAGATAATCTTCTTCATATATTTATTTCGACTTGTGTAAAAGTACTTCTCTACTGCGTTTCCAAATGAGCACAATGATTCAAATAAATTTAACGCCTTGATGGATATTTAAAATGCTCATTAGATAAGGTTTATATATTTTTTTTGTTAAGAGGAATTATATCTTAATCGCTAAAGTACAATTTTTGTCTTTTAAGTTTATATTAAAGTTCAGTGTAATACCTTAAATTTAAAATGTATATTTTTAATAATTTTGTCAAAACATCATTACTTTCATTCAGTAAAAGATTATAACTAATGAAATTTAAATTGTTATTTTACAATCAAATGATCACAAAACATGTTTCAATTTTGAAATATTAAAATAACTATATTAAATACTTAAAATTTGACCTTATTTTATTAGTGTTTAATTGCAGAATCATTATTTATATTTGATTAGTAAACATTTTTCTTTAAATAAAATTGACGGTGTTAAAGATAAAATAACTAAAAGTATATTTTTTAAAGAACTTAAAAGATCAAATATAAATTTGATACGAACTTAAATGGTTAAGTGTATACTTTATCTTATACATTTATACTTCCATCTTATAAAGAAAACACTAAAAGTAGCAGCTTATGATTTAATTATATTGCAAATTAACTGCTGTTAAAAATGATTTTTCAAATGTACAACATGTTTTCTTACATTTTAGATACTTAGTTTGATTTAGAGAAGTTAAGTAAAGGCCCATTGTTTAGAAAACTACTTCAGAATTGCAGTTTACTGCAATTCTTGATTTTAAAATATTTTGTATTTAACCCCAAAATACAAGGACACAATTAAATCAATGTCATTGAACGGTTGATTGATACAATAATTCTATATATTAAAGAAATTGTAAAGAATGTTAAATAAGAATATTATTATTTCATTAGTGATTCAAAGTATCGAATTGATATTTAGTATTTGAATGATAGAATAAGAAATTGAGAATTTAAATTAATTTTAATTAAAATTTTTATTTCTCACTTGTCTTACCCCATGTTAACTTCAAATTCATCCACTAACTCTTAACGTACTGCCTCAATCGATTTAGAGAACATTCTGGGTTTCATAACCTTGATAATAAGATCAAAGTAAGTATTCATATTACCAATTTAGATTTAATATTATTTTATTTTTAAAAGTTTATATAGACAATGTTGCTCAAGATTTCGTGTTTGTGTGTACTTTTTTTCCGACCAAGATTTCATGCTTAATTTCAAAAGTGTGTTAAAAGTTGTCCAAAAACATAACGGTCGATTGGTAGAAATCATATCATCCTATATAAAATCATGGGAGATTTATTGTAAGGTTCCATGGAAGGAATTTACTTATGAAAAAGTCTCAAGACGTTGTCAATGACAAGTTAAGGAGCACCATTGATAAGCGGAGCAGCTGTCTTTTACAACCTCTTGGGACCTTTTCATAAATAACTTCTTTCCATGAGACCTTACAATAAATCTCCCTGAAAATATTATATAACCAGTCATCTAAGATTGTAGCTTAGTTTTTTATTTTCCTTTTTGCCAAAAGACTATTTTACCTCTTAAGGAATTAATACCTTTATTATAAAGAAAACGAAACATGAAACGTAAAAAAATGTTAAATTTATTATAATTAACTAATTTACCTTTCTTCAATTTAATCAAATAAGGAAAGGATACCTGAAAGGAGAGGATACCTCTTAAATGTCTTTTCATTTTATTATATGCAGCAGATGCTCCAATTCTTGTAAAGCTACTTTTAGTCAATTTCGACTCCCTCAAACGTAGGGGTATATTTGACTATGCATTGTGATCATAAAAAAGAGTTTTGAAGGGGTAGAAGATTCAGGTTTGTTTGGTTAGGCGTTGACGGCGCAAAATAACTTGCAATCTAAAAGCTCCTTAGAGGGCTTGTTTGGCAACCAATTTAAAATTTAGGTTTGATTTCAAAATCTAGATTTTACCTCAAAACTGAGGTTTTGTCTAACCAAAATTTTTTTTCCCAAAAGCTATTTTGGTTACAAAACCTCAGTTTGAAACCTAGGTTTTCTCTTTCCTACTTTTTCTTTTTTTCTCTTTCCTACTTTTTCTTTTTTTCTCTTTCCTACTTTCCTCTTTCTTACCCACTTTTTACGTCCGAATCTATAAAGCTAATTAATTTTCTGTGGCAACTGAGGTCTAGCTTTTGTGACCAAACAAGCTTAGAGGGTAAAAGCATGTACAAGAACTGAAAAGCTTGATGCATGGGGATGGAGAAGAACATGGGTTATGGGGCGGGGTAGGTGAGAATGGATTTGGATTGGAAAGCCATATGTGAAAGGGATGAGTTAAAATTAAAAACAAATTTTATTTATTTTAAAGACTAAAATTCCACTAATGTCATTTAAAGGCAGAGGTGTAGTCATTAAAGACACTATTAATTGCAACGGTTAGGTATACTTATCAAATTTAACATCATCTTCAACACATATAGATCGTGTTTTATTCGAATAATTTAATTATTCATGTCCGTGGTTTAAAAATTTTCTCTAAATTATCATAATATGTAAAATAATATATGTATATTAATATATGTATATGGACAAAACTCATTTTCCACTACAATTTACTTCTCAAACATTTATTTAAACAAATTTTTTTTAAAATAAGTCATTTTTCAAACAGCTACCCAAATATAAATCACATGATATCTTTTAACTTTGATATAAAATTATTTTTTTAAAAATTATCCAACCAAAAATTCCTTCTATTACCACTTTTATAGACCCGGCTACTCCTTACATAGACTTTTTTCCCAAGGACAAAAAAGGATTCCAAAAGTAAAAGATAAATTGTAATAGAAAATGTGCAACACAATTATTTTAATTATAAAAGCTACTGGGAAAATTAGTCTTTTCATCCCTATCTGATGCAGCCTAATCTTTAAACTTTTATTCAGTGCAACTTAATCTTTATAGTTTTTATTCAGTTGTAACTTAACCCCTGAATTTTGACTTACTACAACTCAGTCCCTACAGTTTTATCCATTTTATAATTCAGTCTCTAGCATTTTATTATATATATGATTTATTTTCTAAAATATGAGAACTGAATTATAAAGTGGCTAAAATTAAAGAAGTTGAGTTGCAATGTATCAAAATTCAAAGATTAGGTTACAACCGTGTCAAAATTATATGGACTAAATTGCATTAAATTAAAGTTCAAGGATTGATTTATAACTGGATCAAAAAGTGAATGAAGAAGAAAATTAATTTTCCGAAAGCTAAAAGACTCGAACCTGAGACACACCAATATTAATATTATTATAATAAAATTAACCCAAAAGGTTGGGGACGGCTAGCGGTTCTTCGCTTCACTGCCTACGAGCTTCAGTGCTTATCAATGAACTCTTTCAGCTTTGCAATAAGATCTCGGGTTTGTTGACCAGTACTTGGATCCGAATCCACCGCGACTTTGTTCAGGTAAAAGCTATGGGTCATACCCGAACTCACAAACAGCTCCACTTCTTTGTTGGCCTTCTTCATTGCCTCATAGTATTCCATCTCTGTGTCTACGATCAAGTCCATCTCCGCCACACACAGCAGAATTGGTGGCAGTTTCAGTCCCTCCAACGGCGGCGCAGCCTCTCCCATCGGGCAGGTTATCGGGTGGTCCTTGCTGCTGCCCACCGGCAACGCCAAGCTCAAGAACTTGTCCAACATGTCCAGAGTTAAGAACGGTGTTTGAGGCTTCTCTAGCTCCGATTTGCTCCTCTCAGGCCGCAGAAAACCAGGGTGGATCGGTACGCCACCGGCCAGTCTCACTGGGCTTAGGTCTAATTTTCCAGCTCTCGCGGCCACCTCGTGGACAACATTTCCGCCGGAGCTATCTCCGATGAGGAAGACACGGTTGAAGTCAGCATGATCAGAGAGCCATGGTTCATGGGAGACACCTTTGGCGACAGATTGAAGCCACAGGATTGACGATAACCCGTCATCCATGGCTGCAGGAAGCCGGTGCTCCGGAGCTCGCCGGAGATAAGGGGAGACACAGATCACTCGGGCCGATCGGGCGAACCGGGTGTACACATGGTAATACATAAACCAGTCGGCCTCGCTTATACAAAACCCGCCGCCATGGAAGTGAACGAGCACCGGCAGCTTCCGAGTGTCACCGGAAACCTGCTCAGGAAGATAAAGCCGAACGCGGAGGCCAGACTTGTCGTCGATGATGACGTCACGGGTGGCCACTCCGTCAACGAACCCTTCATGAGCAGGAACCGGTTCTGACATGAACTTGAACTCCGGTGGACCCGTCCACGTCCGGTCCACTGAACCGTCGTCATAAACACTGAGCCAACCGGAAACCTCATCTACGAGCTTCTTCTGCTGAACCATGATGGATGGTTTTTTGGGATTAAAAACTGAAAAGAAGCAAAAGAAAGAGAATAACGAGAAGGGATGTGAGTAATGTGTATTATTACTATTATAACACAAGCAAAGCAATAAGCGTTTTGTTCTCTTTATATAGAGGAAAATTTTTGTGTCGTATGTGTGAGCAACATAGATAAAAGAACCTTCAAAGAAATTCACTATAAAATATTCTAAATGAATAAGATAAATAAATAAATATAATTCAACTCTTTCTGCGAAACTCTCAGTTTCATTTCATAAAAAGAATATCAACAGTGCCAAAAGAAAAACAATAGAGGATAAGTCAACTAAAATAGACAAGTTCAATGGAAAAAAATGACCTGGGGAACCTACCATATATTATATCATAAATTTTATAAAAAAATGACTGGCCTATCTTTGACTTTAATCCTATAGCATAAATATTATGTTTATTTAATTAATTGGCAGGTGTGTATGTGTGTATGAAATTAATTTGTTAGGCGGCTTGGAGCCTGGGACACACATTGACGAAAGCAAGAAGGTGCCTGGGAAAAGGGATAACACGAACATGTCAAATTTTTAAGGGAAATTTATTGGGAGGTCCTAAATAAGGAACTTATTTAATGAATGGTCTCAAATTTAAAAATATTTATCAAAAGGTCCCATTGATAACATGAAGTCCTATACATTGACAACATCATGCGCTGTATTGACAACACCTCATTATGTCAATGGGACCTTTTAATAAATATTGGGAGATTTACTATTTGGTCCCATGTAATGAAGATATTTAGCAAATGGTCCCAAAGTTTAAAATATTTAAAAAATGGTCCCACAATGCAGCACATGGGGTTGTCACTTGACAACCCCTGACAATACCATGTGCTGTATTGACAACACCTCGTGTTGTCAATGGGACCATTTTTTAAATATTTTAAACTTTGGGACCATTTGATAAATAAGTCCCTTATATGGGACCAAACAGTAAATTTCCCATAAATATTTTTAAAATTGGGACCATTCATTAAATAAGTTCCTTATTTGGGACATCTCAATAAATTTTCCAATTTTTAATTTATGTGATACTGGGATTATTAGGATAATTAGTAACTTTTTAGTATAATAACTTATAAAATATAGAATATACATTATGATTTATATTTGGATTGTACGGAAAAGAAATGACTTTTTGTGAAAAGGAAAATATATTTTGATAAATATCTAAGAAGTTGAAAATAATTTAAGAGGGTATAAATCTCGTTAAATATTACATGTTTATATATATTATTTTTATATATTGTGACAACGTGGATATCTATACTGTGGAAATATTCCATTGACGGTAGATCAACCAAAAAAAATCCCCATCAATGGACATGTACACTGCACGAAATCGACTTCCGACAAAGGGCAAAAAAATCGCAGAATCATCTTAAGCGTTACACGTTTCAGGCAAGCACGTATTGAAGTGCCATCTACAGTAGAAAATTAACATCACACTATAAAGTAAGTAGTTAAAAGTTCCTAATATAATAAGATTACTAGGATCTGTTTGGTTTTCGGCTAAAAATAATCAATAACTAGTATGGATGTGTCTAGTTACTAATTTTACACTAAATTATTAGTTTATTCTTTGTTTTATTCAAAAAAAAAAATTTAACCAAAAAAGAGTAATTTTAACTACCATTAAAAAAATAAAATCATCTAAAGCAACTTTCATAAAAGAAGTTAAGCAAAATGAGTAGTTTTGATTAGTTAAATTATTCCAAAACGAAGTCATAGACATTAAAAATAGTAAAATATGCTAGCACATAAATGAATGTTAGGCTTGGTTAACTGTGTTATTAAATTTGCACCCTTATTAATTGGTTAATGCTAAATTTGCACTCTTATTAATTGGTTATTGCTAAATTTGCACCCTTATTAATTGATTATTGCTAAATTTACACCCTTATAAAGTTAATTGTGTTGCATGCTCCTGTTAATAATTAGTTACTAAATTTGTACCTTAACCTTTTTTCTTCCACATGGTGGCTAGCTCTTCAATGTATTTACCATTCTCAGAAAGAGGCATATCTGTAGCTTCATTCATATCCTTCACTCTGTAAAGAAGCTTCTTACCTTCTTGTTATATCATAGGCTCGCTTGAGAATGCGATAGAGAAGTACTTTTACGCAAGTCGAGGTAAATATGTGGATGAGATTATCTCGTTTTGCGGAAAAATATTGTTGAACATGTGTTTGGTTTTTCTAAACGTTATCACAAACAAGTCCAATTGTGTTCATTCTCTACCACTTTGGTGATGTCGTGCCTCTCCACCAACCTACCGTCACTCGGCTTTGACCTCGTCACCACCTACATGTCCTTCATCACTATCATTGTGTTCATTCTCTGTTTTGGGTACAAAGGCCAAGCCACCAACAATGAGCTGGCCGGGCAGATCGGTGGCACGGTGGAGATTTCAAGCCAAGTGTAACTAAGAGCCACTAGAAAAGAGAGCCTCCAAATGTTTTCCCTTAATTACCTATTCGTTTGCTTCGCAATGACCTTCTTGTCTGCCAAATCTAGGAAATCGCGGATGAACGTCTGCATTGAGGAGAGAACCAACAGAAAGAAGAAGAATTTGGAGAGTGGCGAGGAGAAGATATCACACTTGGAGGCAGTGACGGACTTAGGATCCTAGTTTAGGGAGTTCAAGATAAGTGAGACTTATTTTAAATATGTTTTGAGAAGAATTTGAGCAAAAATTTAATGAGTTCATCAAAATTAACAAATGGGTGGGTGCAAAATAAATCACATAATACTAATTCATACCTAATTTTCTAGAAAATCAGGGGGTACGACTGAACCAGTTGAGTTGTATGCGGGTCCGCCCATGGCATCTTGGCTTTTGGCTTGAAGGAACTTTTGGGGAATAGGTCATTTTACAAAAATGCGTAGCCAAACAAGTCTGAAAGTTGATTTTTTTTCCTCTACAACGCTTTTACCCATCCAAGCTTTGCTTTTCCTTGTAGTAACGCTTACCCAAACAATTCCTCAGTTTAGTTTGGGAGCTCAACTCACCATGAATAATCACATAAAAAGTAAAAATATTGACTAAATAAGCCCTAATCTATTTCTGAAAGATTAGCCTAGAGGAGATTTAGGTAGGCTGAAAGCACGATATATTATACTGTATTATACAAGCATATATATAAAACAATATACAGATTTACTTATATTTTTTACAAAGAGGTAGTGACAATATAGTTAATTTATATAATAAAAGTATTTGGCTCAAATTTTTTATATTTATTATGTTAAATTCCCAATCACACCTGATCATAAGTCCTATTTTTGAAATTTACCAATTAATTGGAAATTCATTTCATAAATAGGGTAAATAACCATGTATAATTGAAAAACTTAATATAATGAATACAAAAAAATTAATATATAATCATTTCTTTATTTCATTTTCATCCTTTTCATAACTCTATCTGACGCCTTGTCGTAGGGGCTATCAAATAAAAATTAAACTAAATGTAATATAATAGCACTAACATAGGTCGATCTCTAATTAGAACATATATTTAATTCCTAAGTAATTTAATGCAAATAATCAATTAACCAAGAATTATCAAATTGATTTTTTTAATCAATTAAATTAAATGAATGCACTGAAATTCGATAAATGGATGCCCTAAGTGATTGAATCCACCAACCTTCCTCATCCAATTTAATATTAAGTTCTTCTTTTAACTAAGCAAAAGGACTAGCAAGAACATTTACTAATCAATATTCCTAAATTTTTAATTTAACCTAAATTTAGACTCAATTAATCAATTAGAAATATCTTAGAACTTACCTCGTGTCAGATTTATAAAAGATCATCTTTACCTCCAATTAATTCCTAGAGACCTAGCAAACTAATTGATTTCAAGAGAATAAAAAAAGCAACTGAGTAACAAAAGTAGTGTTATAGTTCAATTACAACCCAAAGTATCAATCTAACACAAGTATCACAATCCGGATTACATCAACCGATCATAATCATTTTTCATATATATAAATCATAAACTCTAGCCACCTAGAACTACAATCTAGATATATAGAGATTGGAAAGTGAAATTAAAATAAAAGAACTCCCCTAATTGCTCAAGGACTCAGGTTAGCTTCTTCATCACCGTTCGACAACTTAGCCTCTCATGATTGGGCAATTAACTCCCTTGAAATCTGGAATTTGGTGGTGTAATATCCATAATTTTCATGCTAAATGAAATAAAGGCTAATATGAGGATTAAGATGATGAATTAGAGACGAGAAGTAGATGGCTCAAAAAGAAAGAAAGATTAAGGGCTGAAAGTTCAGGCACGGAGTTCCGTGTGAATTCCAAAATTAAGTATATTTGCCCTAGAAGCAAAATGAGGATGGGAAACCTTATAGGAAGGGACCCATATATCATTTAATAAAAGACCAAGGGCATAAAGGTCTTTCAGTATCAAAGGTAAGGGCAAAATAGTAATTTTGAAAAAAGTAGAGAAAGTAAGG
>JANTPZ010092345.1:0-25968 GCA_025593235.1 Vachellia pachyceras
CCGTTCCCATTACAGTTCTCCATGTTACCTCTGTGTAAAAAGAAACTGATAAGATCATAAGAAGGACTTAGTTTATATCCAGAGCCATGTCAACAAGATGAAATAGAGATGAAATGAAAAGAAGCCAGTTTCAATATGATCGGATTCTGGGACACAACACAAGGGTCTCATTTCTCATACACGGTTATGACATGTCCCAACTTTCAAGAGCATTTCTTACGTACATATAAAAGGTATTAATTAAATGGTCAAAACTAAGAAATGTGAGAGAGGGAGTGCAATGTGAAGGTAAAAGGTGTAACGACCATCTCTACTAAACAAGGCATTTAGCATAATTAACAATTAATCATGGTTATAGAATTTTTTTTCACAAACTTTATGTCTCATTCTTTATATTAATACTTTTAGATCCAGGGCACAGCATCGCCCACAAATCCAATATAATAAGTCAACTCATAAGATTAAGGGCACAGTCAACATCAGGGATAAAACCCAGCCCACTAGTCTTCATTCTTCCACATTATTACATATATAAGACTAAGGGTACAATTCACATAGAGGGTTAGCACCCAGCCCACTAGTCCATAATCTTTCCCACAGGATTTAGATACAAACAATGTTATCTCAAAGAGAATATAATTAAAACATATAATAATATGATGACCCTGTGATGGCAATATATATAAATATTACAATTCCCATAATTCCAGAGGCATACAAGGTTACAAACGTTTATGCCTCTGCCTGCTTTCCTGGACCACTATTCTAACAAGAGATCTCGCCTGAAAAATGTTAATACCACTGGGTGAGACATTAAGTCCCCGTAACCAGAATCAATTTATAAAATATGCAAGAAAGGAATGCAAGCCAGAGAAGCAGGTTTATTAGCAATTACATTAGGATTTCAATAATAAAATAAAACATAATACTTTCAATAAATGAAACCATCCCCACTCATTCATCCTGCTCCCCCTTATAACTTCTGGACGTGGCGCAGTCTATTAATGCTAGTATACCCGTCCAAAGGTTAGCTAGTCACATCAAGAACACTGCCCCCCTTCCATGTCACCACTAAATATACCGTAACAGGAAGGTGTCTGCCCAAAACATTCAACTCAAATCTGGGCTAAGAGTGAGAGAGCCGATGGGCACACAACAACCTCATCTCTTCCACACAACCCAGTATATTCCATAAAATAATACAATACATTCAGTAACATGTATTTTTCTTTTATCAACATCCCACAATAATAATCCACATAATTCATAATCACCACAATAGCAATCATCTCAATGATAATCATCGCCCATACATATATATTGGAAAATGAACTGCTTCACTGATAAATATAAATATTCAACATATATATTATCTTTCAAAAACATATATAAATATTATAAAAGAAAGTAAGGTTTCAAAAATACTTTACAATCTATAAAGTGCACATAAAATAAATTAACCCCGGTTACCTCAACTCCAAACTTAACCTTGACAGCTCTAGAAGCCAAGAGTACAATTCAAAATTTTGGATCATACACACTAATCTACACAATAATGTAGATACAAATTTAATATACAAACTACATAATTAACGTACTTAACTAACTGTAAAATTTCTAACTTTAATTACCCAAAAATTATAATTTCATATTCAAATCTCAACTATTTATTCTCACTTAAATTTTGGTATTTCTCATAATTCTGATAATTCAATTAAATCATAATTTAACACCAAATACCTATCATTATACAAAATCCCTAATTTAAAATTTATATTTCAACATAAAATTGTTATTTGATAAATCTTATGTTTTTCCAAATAATCTAAACCGTTGCAAATGTTAATACCATTTTTAATAACTCAAATAAATTATTTAACAAAATTGTAATTAACCACCAGTTTAAGAATAGCAATTGTTACTTATATTTCTACAACAATTATTTTAAAATAATAAAATAACCTTATAAAAATACAATCCATGCAAAATTATCAACTAGATTCCCTCTACATTACTATGGACTTATTTTGTTAAAACTCAATACTTCTCAAAATACCAACTTCAAAAATTTCTATTGATCAAAATAAAATTAACAACATCAGAAAGATAAAAATACCTAGAACAAATTTTATAAAAGACGTTTGTTGAAAAGAAGAGATTTTAACTATCTAAATTATCCCAACAAAGTTTAAGAGCAATTGCGCGCTCTTTTCTACATCTCCGAGTGCGCGCACACCTTTCTCTCTCTCTGCTTCTTTTTCTTTTCTTCTTCTTTCATTTAATTCACTCTTCCTCTCTTTCTTCCATTTTCCTCCTCCGTCGACACCATGTCTCCTCCTTCTTTTTGACCTTTTTGTCTTCTTGTTCCTTTCTTATGCTTCTCTTTTATTTTTTTTATATTAGAAAAGGTGAGTTGTTCATGGGTAATGTTGCAGGACATGGATGTAGGAGATCAGAAGAGGCTTTAGAGGAAAGATATTTATTTACTTCTGCATGTTTAAATAAGTTAAAATCTATTAACGTATTACATAGTCACAAATTTATTATTATAAAAAAATACTCTTATTTAATGAGTTCTTATCCTTCTTGTCAACTTCTAGACACTTTTATGTAAATTAAGACAAAATTCCTCTTACATACTTACCTCAAACTGTATAAAATTATTTTCTAAAAGTTAATTCAAACAGTGATACATCACACTCCTCATTTTTTTAAAGAGATTATAAATATTTTAAGTTATATGCATTATATTAAGTTTTAAAATCATATATGATTTTATTCTTATTTTTAAAATATTACTATTCAACTATAAGCTTACACAAAATTAAATGTGTTTTGAAGAATTTAATATAATAAATATAAACAAAACTATGCATAACCTTTTTTCTCCGTGGAAACAAAACCACGACTACATTCACAAAATTTGGGCGTAGGGCCCGATGGGTTATTGCTCCTTTAATACTTTGACGTGACTTTGACATGCATGCACGCAAGTTAAAATAAAAATCATCTTAAAATTTGTAAAATGTATTTTGAAATTCATAAAAATTCATATTGAAATTCGTAAATTTCTCTTGGAATCCATAAACTAATTTCTTTCAATGGATTCCCAAACACACACTTAAATGCATAGCATGGTACTTATTCCAAAAGAATATGTGAAAGACCTCTCAACTACGCACCCAGCAACGTTAACCAAGGTAAGGAGGAAAAGAAGCATAGGAACAAAGACACTGATGGCATATACTGTATAGTACGTACGAGGACACGCGATGGAAGATAATCAAGAACAGGAACAATAAATAAAATAGCATACAACATATGCGATACAAGTACCGACTATCAACCCATTCCCTCGTGTGTTTGGATCAAGTTTTGCACTGTGTGAGCTATAAAGGGAAGAAACTGGTATATATATATATATATAATTAACTATGCACAACAGAGTATGAATCAAGGAGGAGCAAGTTCAATATCTAGCTTTCTTTTGAAGATAGAAGCCAGGCTCTTCCGGTATTTGAGTTAATAACTGTAAGTTTGGTCGCTGTATATATATAAAAAAAAGAAAACGTTGAATGATTCAGGGGAGGAAAAAGATACTGCAACGGCTTATCCACACACACACATGGAAAAAGGAGTGGAAACATGCATGCGTGCCTCTGAGATCAGTGCAAGGAGCAGAGAGAGGAAAAGTTTTATGAAACTAGCTAGCATTAAACCTTTAAATTAAAGCTTCTCTACTTTATCACAAGTCAAAAGCATGAATACACAGAGAGAGAGAGAGAGAGAGAGAGAGAGAGAGAGCTAATGAAGGGATAAAACTACTAGTTGTGTTGTTCGTGAGACATACTACCTACGTACCCTTACTGGTCAAGCTGAGGAAATAGTAAGAAAGTGTGTAAAGCAGAACGTAAGAGATCGATGGAAAGAGAATGGATACCCTTTGACGATCGTACAATAGAATTAGTCAAGCACTGCAAGGCAAGGAGTAGTTTGGTACCTGAGAAACCAATTCAGGGGTCAGAGATGATACGGGGAAGTCTATGTTTCTTGAATGATATATAGATAACATGTACAGCAGTCCTGCTGCTTTCGGGATAGCTTCATGCATGCCTTTAAATTCAACTTGGTAGTTGAGAAAATGGCACATGGTTCCGTCAGCATTAAGGCATGACAATTCTATAATGTGTCAATTATCATCCTCATGTACATCCTTAAATGCCATGACACTGTTACTCAACTAGCTGTACTCACACATAAATGGGATCGCCACTCATCTCCATGTCATAGTAGATTAGTTTCTTTCAACTTGCCTTGACCCAGGATACAAGTCACATTGTCTTGCAATCACATGCTTAACAAGTGTAGACACATGCACGGTGGCGGACCCAGGACCCTAATTCAGGGAGTGCAAACTATTTTTTGAGCAAAAATTTAGTGGGTGCAAAATTAGCAAATAAGTAGGTGCAAAATAAATCACATAGTACTAATATATACCTAATTTTCTAGAAGTCAGCCGCACCTTCAACTATACCTAGGTCCGCTAGTCCACGAACATACACACAACAAATAAATAAAAAAATAGTAAATCGATAAATACAATAAAGTTGGTGGAAGACAAGTAAGATATCAAAATATTTTAAAATAAGTTTAATTTTATAAAAAATATGATTTACTGAAACTATTAATGAAAGAGAAACGTAAAAAGAAAAAAGCAAAAAAAAAAAGTTAAGCACTATTTAATATCAAAATATGAATTTCCAATATTTCCAAAGTAATATAACTGGATCAAACCCAAAATAACATAATATATTATGATTATAATACAATATGATATGGCTTAATACAAATACAGTATTATATAATGCAATCTATATTCAACTCAGCATTGCACATAATTTCATATGTCATTTGAGAAAAGAAAATACATTTTCTTTTCGCTTCCCAAAAGAAGGATTTTAGAATAACAGTTTAAAGTGACACAAACAAGGGTGAGTACGTGCGTAAATGACACCTTGCTGCCTGCCACCTTTACGTTCAAAGGCTAGGAAAAGTAATAGAGTTCCCTTTCAACCTCTCTCTTGAACCAAACACCATCGATCAGTTGAGAGGTCCTCATCACGAGCATGACCTGTAAGTGATGTATTTGCAATAAAATTATCAGTTTCCAAAGGCATCCTACACCACTGAAATCCTAATTTCTCATCTTAGATTCACACTATCATAAGTAAAGAGTTACAGCCCAAATATACCAGTCGGGAGTAATAATCATTTTATAGAGTTGCTATAATTTTTTTTTCCTGTTTGAATCGGATGAATACAGATGGAAAGAGGGTAAGAATTTATGTCACTTGTGCAGTGCATGCTACAGTGATGCTGCAGGTGTCGATGAATACATACAAAAGAATAAGGTGGGAATAGTGTTGACACAAAATTTTGAAGGAATATTGATAGATATGTTCATATATCATGAACTTATGAAGTGGCCATGGATTGACAGTGCATATAGAAAAGGAGATCAGCAGGGATATCGACCTGCATAAAAGAAAGAGAGGGATGAAGGGTGATAATTCTACCTGCTATGTAGAAGTGGAAGAACAGGAATTGCAAAATCTCTAAAAGGATGTATCCAGCACTCTTCTTAACATGATTATCATTATTATGCTATAAAGATTAATGAAATGCCCTACTTGGAACTAGCTAAAAGATTGTGACTGGGATAAAGATTTAAAATTATGTTTGGTATGAAGTATTATGTCATGAAAATGACTGTATTATTTTGTATGTCTGTAAAACTATTAAAATGCACTGATATCCTTTTTAAAAAAATTAAGAAAAAATGTCAAACTCTTCCAACACTAACAATTATTTCATTCCACCGCTTCTTCTTCGGCACCGTACCCACGAAAACGATAATCCCAACTGTATTGGAAATTCTCAACCAAAGAACTCGTGGAGGAGTTGGTGTGGTCGTGTTGAGATTTGCCAAATCCTCCACCACACACAAAATCGTTTTGAGATCCTTCATTTTAATTGGTGTTATCCTTCTTCCTTGTGTTAATCTGCCTTGGATTGATGTGCAATGGAGCAAGTTGCAGCAATAGAGATTGATTGTAACAGATGGATTTAATGCCCATTTAGACTAATGGTCAGCATTAATTTTTCAATGTGATTCAGAGTTTGTAGGTTAAATATGTAAGAGGAGGTTAAGATTCAAGATATGGTTATCTGGTTCAGAAAATGGAAGGAGGGGAGTTGATAAATTTTGTTCTCCCCTCCTCTCTCAACATTGAAATATTAAAAAATTACCATCGACAGTTTTGGTAAAATAGGACAAAAGTTTCTCACCCCTCCAAAATTGGGGGTTTCATCATAATTTTGTTAATATTTTAGTATTATCCTTTTGACCTTTTCTAATTTTAAGCCTTTATCTTTCCTCCTTCGTACTTATTTTTTGTGTCAAACTTCATAAAAACCAATAAATTCTCAAACAAAATCACATTTTAAAACTTAGGTTTTATTTTGAAATCCATAACAACTATTTTTTCAAAATCTGTTTTACAAAACCTAAATTTTATCTCAGACTCTGTAAAATATATTCTCAAACGGACTTTTAAATGAGGCTTATAACCTCTATTCTCATACCCTAACCTAAAAGCTCAACTTTTTTTTTTTGTTAAATAAAGTTTAGTTAGGTTCAGCATCAATCTCTCATCAAAGCCAGGGCACGGCTCTAGGACTCTTTGAGCACTTACAAGGGACTTACGAGATCACCTACCAAAGGAGTCATCAAACGGCAGAGAGAATCGAACTCACTTTCTTATGAGAGTTGAGTCTGTTTCTTATCATCTGTGTTAACTGTCATGGGTAAAAAGCTCACAACTCCATCTCATGTTCTCTGTTGGCTTTCATTGCGGGCTGGTCTATCTCTGACAAGGCTCCAGGGTTTTCATTGTGGGCTTGTCACTCGGCCCATCCAAGCCGGGACCATATAAATTTAGTAAGGCAGTAGGGTTTTCTTCTCTACGTTCCTCATCGCCAGCAGCAGAGGGATCAGCAGCAATGGTGAGCAGTGCTTCCTTTCTCTGCCTTTGTTTAGCCGAGTCTTATGTTCTCGCATCTTCTAGAGATTCGCATCTTCTAGAGATGAATTCTTATTTATGTTTCGACGAGATTGTGGTTTTAATATCCAGTGATCTACCTTGAAAAAAAAATCTTAGTTCATGGGATTTCAGTATTTATTTGTAGGAAGAGTTATTGGTATACCTACATCTTACGATATTAGGCTCAGTGTGATTTAAGGTTTAAGAAGATTCTTACGGAGCTTTTTTGCTATTAACGTGCTGATAAATTCGGTACATTTTGTCCATTGAACAGGGTCCCAAAAGAGGTGTGAAAGTCCCTGCTGCCGCTGCTAAGAAGAAGCAGGTCTGTGTCGCATTTTTCAGGCCTTTACTTAAATTGACGGTTTCATTTCTGTGTAATTTGTCGAAATCTTGAAATAATCTGGCTTCCATTTTTTGTTCATTTTTGGAGTAGGTTGTCAATCCACTTTTCGAGAAGCGTCCGAAGCAATTCGGTATCGGAGGTGCATTGCCTCCTAAGAGGGACCTCACTCGATTCGTAAAGTGGCCCAAGACTGTTCAAATCCAGAGGAAAAAGAGAATCCTCAAGCAAAGGTTGAAGGTCCCCCCAGCATTGAACCAGTTCACCAAAACGCTGGATAAAAACCTTGGTATGAAAGCTGACTGAGCATCAGGATTCGTGGCTTTTTTTATTCCTGAGTCTTCTTTTACTTCTGTTATATCGTTCGAAACGTGTTTCAGTTTTTTCTTCAGGCTCCTACTGTACTATAGTGTGTGATTTTGATAGTACTATTTTATGTAGGGATTGCTGACATGCTTTATATTTGTCATTTAGATATTTTATTGCATCTAAATTTCGAAGAAAATTAGTAATTGCATAATTCATGTGCACCAGCAAATTGAACTCGTAATAGTTAATTGTTTTTTGTTCCAAGATTTAAACTATTTTTTATCTTTGGAAGTCAAGGTCGAATAATCATCTAGATGGATATTAACTTGAATCGCCCCTTAGATTTCGGTAGCTTGTGCATTATGTTATAATTTATACTTGATGGCATCTTACTGCACGTTCCAGAAAATGGTGCCTGAATGTGTCTAAAATTAATGTTCTGGCATTTTTGGTAATGACGACTTCTCATTTGATGATGTTAAGTGATTGGTTCTTGAATATCTACGAAAATATTAGTTATTTTTGGGCTGTCATTAATTTGTCCTGACTATTGGATGTGTTTCTGGTAGTGGGGATTGAGAGTTTTGTTCATATTAATGTTGCAACCAGATCTTGTGCAAATGGCTTTACTGATTACCTTCTGTTGATGTCACTTGCAGCAACTAGCCTGTTCAAGATGCTTCTGAAGTACAGGCCTGAAGATAAAGCTGAAAAGAAAGAGCGACTCCTGAAGAGGGCTCAAGCAGAAGCAGAAGGAAAATCTACCGAAGCTAAGAAACCTATTGTTGTAAAATATGGTCTGAATCACGTCACTTACCTTATCGAGCAGGTCTGCTCATTTCTATCAATGCATTATGATTCCATTTTCACCCATGGCATTTGACTTACTCTTTTTCTTGCCTGGCAGAATAAGGCACAGCTGGTTGTAATTGCACATGATGTAGACCCAATTGAACTGGTTGTCTGGCTGCCAGCATTGTGCAGGAAGATGGAAATTCCCTACTGCATTGTCAAGGGCAAGGCGCGCTTGGGAACGGTAATACTGTCCCTTTGTCAAAAAGTAGTTTTCTGTAGGCATATCTCCAATTGACTGATTAGATTTTGTGATTAGGTCTAAGTGAAATTTTTTCTTCCTTGACAGATCGTCCACAAGAAAACTGCATCGGTTTTGTGCTTGACAACAGTCAAGAACGAAGACAAATTGGAATTCTCTAAGATTCTAGAGGCGATCAAGGTAATTTAGGGGTCTTTTTAGTTGCTTTGCTCTCTCATTTTGTTTGTTGGAGAATTAACGGGCCTTTGTTATTGTGTATTCCTCGTGCAGGCCAACTTCAACGACAAGTATGATGAATACAGGAAGAAGTGGGGTGGTGGGATTATGGGCTCTAAATCCCAAGCCAGAACCAAGGCCAAGGAAAGGCTCCTCGCGAAGGAAGCGGCACAGAGAATGTCTTAAGTTTCGTGTTATAGGAAATTTGATGATAATTTTCAAATTTAATATGTTGCTGTCAAAGTCATATCGGTTGAACGTGAGGTTTCCTCGGTTACGGACATTTAACGAGTACTCGAGTTTGATCTTGAGGCGTCCATACTGTAATAGTTATTTATGAGTTCAAGTTTTTGGTTCAGAACTAACCTAGATACTGTGTGCCATTTAGGATTTTATTTCTTACATTGTTGGTTTAGTGCAATTTTTGATCTGGGTGATCGTGCTGTTGTTAGTTCATGTCGCAGCAGATTACACTGACTGTATTGGTTGAGTTCGATATGGTCGGCGGCTTCAACATCGAGGCCTTGGTGAATGACTTGGCAAGCTGCCATGTTTTACTAGGAACTATTGTGCGCGCGGCCCCATTATAAATGTCAACGTTGGATGCCAAATCCATTTCCACATTTGTATTAGCGTTGGAGGAAGCGGAGTTAGAGATAATTTTTTACGTAGGATACTTTATAAATAGTAAATTACGTTGAAAAAGTAGGCACACTTTGGAATATATAATAAGTATGATGGTAAGTGGTGGAATTGACTGTCACCTCTTCCATGTAGCATCTTCATTCATAAATCGTAACCCGTTTTCTTCCTGTAATCTGAAAAATAGTCAGAAACGATATCTGGACTATGCAACATTTGAGATGAGAATGCGTTGTTAGAGGCTTTAGTTTCCGAACATAGCTTCAATTTCAGTTACTTCTTTCCACCTATTTAGTGCTCCTCGTCATGTCTTTTTTACAAGCTTCAAATTCTTTAAATGAGTTTGGTTTTTCAAAAAGTTTCACTTTGGAAATTTAGACATTTAATGCATTTTTTTTCTAATTTTACATATCATTAATTGTTTTTCTTGTTTTTTTCAACTCAGTATATTTTTTTTCACCCATTCCCCCTTTCACCTATTATCTCCACATGTAATTGTGTTTTAGAAAATAAGTTGCATTCTTAACGTATATATTATTTTTAACTAATTTTAATTATGAAATATATAATTTAATTATTTGAAACTTATTTAATTTGAAGGTTATAGAAAGAATATGCGGGGATAGTAACTCGGGATTGCGTCGATGAGGGCGTCTTATGATTTGATAACTGTGCTAATGAGCATCAGCTTTTCGGAAAGGTAATTGTGGATGTATTTTGTTGCAGCCAGTACATTTGCAGCAGGTGCCATGTTCATAGTGGTTCAATTAAAGTGAGCTTTTAACTCGAGCTGGAAATGGAATATCCTCTGCCAAACTTTCTTCTGCTTGATGCTTGACTATGACGTGCCCATCCCCTTGCTTATCACAGGAATCTAATTTGTACTTGTCTAGTTAAATGCCTGTGTTCATGTTTACAGAGTGTGAAAGGAGCACATGCTTAGATATGTGATGAACATTGAACATACAAGTTCCTCTTGACCGAGCAAACCCAGTAAAATTAACATGTGCTGATATTGCTGCCAATAACTCAGGGAAAGTAGCAGCATAAATTATTTTGGGTGCCAAACTTTGCAACGAGATTTGCGTCATGTCATCTTCTCTCTTACTCTTTCCTGTTTCTAAACTTTCATCCATCAGCAATCATAATGGACCAAGGATGGTGTGCCCTCCCTTTCCTACTTATACGCATCATATTGACGGTACTGTGGGAATGGTTCTTTGAATAACATAAAAGGAAGAGATGAAGAAGATGAAAAGGAAAGTTATGCATAATATCTCCAAGGCGTGGGTAACACTTTCCTTTAAGTTTAATTCACCCCACCTATTCCTATATTATAGGGCGCAAGTTGGGTTAACCGGTGAATTTCCTACAGGATACAATAGAGACCCTTGAGTATTGCACTCTCTATACTCAAGTCAAGACAACACATACTTTTACAAAGTGATACTTTGTCTTTTTTTAATTGTGCATTCAAAGAGAAAGACAATGAGTTTAATGTTGCTGTGAGGAAAAATTGTGTATACAAATGGGGAGATGAGGAGGGTATTTATAGAGTATGGAGATATGTCTTGAAGTGGTACATTTTAGAAATAATTTCCCTTCAATTAAAAGTTATAACCATACCACTTCAAAAAGTCATAACTATAATGGTTTTTCCATGAATAGTTGCACCTTTATGATATATAGGAATACATTACTTTTGAATTATAACCCCCTACACACCCCTTTAGATAAACTAATTAATTTATAAATTAATTAGTTTATAAGGATACAAATTTATAAAAAATCATACCTCTTCCTTTCAAGAATTACATCTTTCATTTTAAAAATACTCAACACATCATCGTGTGACCAGCTTATGGGTTTTTGGCAAATGATTCTGATACAACGCCAAGAAAGAAACCCTCTTGATTTCCCATCTATTTGTACTAATGCAACTTTTTTCCCATGTCGATACCTTATGAATGCTTCATTCAAGAAAAAAAGTTATGTACCATCTTTTTTACTAATCAATCCACGACGGTTGTAGTACTTTTACGAACCATTTTGCCATTTTGATGCATTACTCTGCAGATTTATTGTGATGGGGTGTAAGCAGTGATGTATGATGATGATGATGATACTACAATGCCATTGCAATCTTATCTTCCGCTGGTCTTTGATCGGTTAGCGGATTTAGCTTTCTAACATGTGAAGAGAAATTGCAGCATTTCCATTCCCTATTCATCACTTGCGCTTTAGCAGTGATATCAAATGCATTATTACATGCACAATGAGAGATTACTTTTCTCACTGCTTTGCTGTAAAAGGATGCTATTTGGTCCCAAGAAGAAAACAGTCTCCTTTTGGGTCATACCATCACACAAATCAATTTTACGCTAATTGACATTTTGTCTATTTTGAATGGATAGTTAAACAAGACGTTGTGGCTTTACATTCCCAGCATCTATATAAAAAGGTATGCTTTTCCCTACCATATTAGATTTCAACGCATATATAACGTGGGAAAACTCGAGCAAAGAAGATCGCTTTAATCCGGAGTTGGTAAAAAAATTGTTCTTTGGACAAATAAAATTTAAAGTTTTACGCCAATGTCATTTGGTCTTCTGTTGGCATAATGATTGGATACTATACCCGTTTGACAACACTTTGGAGTAACACTTTTACACAAGTCGAGGTAAATATATGAAGGGGCTATCTCGTTTTACGATAAAATACTGCTGAACGTGTGTTTAACTTTTTCAAACGATCCGCTAAACAAGCTTACTATTGCTTGACTCATGTTTTATATGAAGCATAAAAATGAGCAGTTTTAGGATTGACTTAGAAATATTATAACTTTTCCTACACAAAAAATAACTAAAAAGTTTCTATTAAAAATTCTATCGCATAAAAAGTCTAATATATTTTTACACATGTAAAATTTATGGGCATTCTACAGAATTTTATACCAGGAATCAATATTTAAATTTAGATATTTATTATCAATGTTTTTTAAAATAGGATTTTTTTACTGATTTTTATGTTTTAAATTATTATATATATATATATATAAATGTATGCATCGCAGATGAGACGTATTAATTAAGCATATGGCCATCTGGGTGACTTGTAAAATTAATAATAATTAATCTGAAATTCCGATGAATCACACTCCTCGCTCCTCTGTTGATACGCCTCTGACCCCAAACCCTTGCCCTCCCGCTCCTCCACTCCTTCTTCCCTCCTCTCTATCCATCGTCTACTCTGCAATTCACAAATCCTACCTCTCTTTCCCCCTCTGGTTCATCGCTGGCTTGACGCATTTCACTTGCCACCAATCGAAGCTATATCTCGTTTTCCTGCTTTGCATTCATCCGCTACCTTCTCTTCTCCCCTTATTTGATCTCCGTCTCTGGATTGGACTACCTGCAACTCAACCGCGATGGCTGATGGAAATTTTAATCTGCCCAACGATCCCTTCTCCTCCAGGACTGCCGACGGGCATTCCTCTCTCAAAGGTAATTTTCTTGTTAGGGCTTTCCTCTTAATTCCTTGCTATTGGCATCTTTGTTGTATTATTTTATTGCATAACATTGTTTCTACTTTATCTGGATCCGTTGAATTTCAATCTGTGGCGTTTTCTGCGAGAGAATCGCATGCCTCACAGGCTTATATCTTCCTCGGTGGGCATTTGTAAGTTTGTATGGTTATTTCTTTGGGTTGACTTCACTTACCATCGAGGAATGAAGTTATTTTTCATGGTCTACTATAGTATTTAATACCGTAATCTTTCGACCAAGATTGTCAGCACCGATTCTTTAATGGGCTGATTTGCCTGTAAGTGGTGTTTCGTTCCTCCACACTTCTTATCAAGGAGTCAAGTTAATTTTGTTCTTTTTTTATTATGAATCATGAAGAACGGTATTTCTCTCCTCTTTCATCAATTCTTTGTTTCAATTTTGATCTTGGGGTTGTTTTTTCATTGGGCGAGGCTTGCGTGTGGTTATTTACACGCTTTAATCTGTTTTGTCTTTCATTTTGTCGCTGCACCGGCTATATGGCTATAAATCTCTTGATGCTTTGATTTTTAGGTTTCTTTTATCCTGATCATGTATCCCATCAGTGTTTTTATAGACAAATTGAACTGAATTCATGGCTAACTGTTGGTGTTTTGGTTTGTGGTAGATGAAGCATCGGGAGGAGATGGTGGGGAGAAAAGGATTGTAGGGATACCAGATGATTCAAAAGGTACTCGTTAAATCATGGTACAAGTGAAACGTAACAGGAAAGATTAGCAATTTTCTCTAAATTTTGCCCATATAATGACTGTTGATTGATAAAGACTGCTTTTACTTTCAGATCAAGTGCCATCGGACAGTGGCATACCCTTATCTCCACAGTGGCTTTATTCTAAGCCCATCGAAACAAAGACATCAGCTAACAACTCAGTGGGGGTAGGGAACACTCCGTTTTAATTTGATGTGGATTGTCAAACTTTTTCATTCTTACTAAAGCTCTGTCTGTTAGGCCTCTCCTTTACTATTATGTTATCCTTGAGACAGGACAACTGATTGGTGGTCTAATGCATGCTAATTTGTGTGGTCTTCTTAATTAAAAGATGCTATGATTTTATCTTGATAGTTTCTTCTCCCTATGTAGTGCGGGGAAGGGAGAATGTGGTGCGTTACTTATTTTGAACCTATGACTATGTGGTAGATTGAGTGTTAGAGAAGCTAATAGATAACAATTACATTTTAGATTTTTTATAAGAATTTAAGAGTAATTTATCTCCCTGGATTACTGCTCTTGATTGAATTGTGATAGATATGCAAAATAAAAATTTTGATTGCAATTTTTTGGGGTATCAGTGTGTTATAAAACGTAGTGCTGTTAGTATGCATCTTCTTGTTATCCTTTTTTGAGTTTTAGTTTATAGCATCAATCTTGGAAACTTTGTCAAGGGCAGATTTTATTTTCCCTTCACAGGGGAATATGAAGTTACATATTTGCAGTCATCACTATTGATATTGAATTAGGTGCTTAATCAGCATCATGAGCTCTAATGTGTACTTTCTATTTGTAAGGATTGATATTAAAAAAGAAGGCCGACAGATTGAAGGAACAGGGATTATTCCTATCTTTTTTGGTTGTCTTTATGTCTGTTTGCCGATTAGGCACTGGATTTTTTTTTTTTGTTGGATTGAAGGATAATTATTGCACTTGCAATAATATTTCTGCTCTATATCATATATCTAGTAAGCTTTTAACTCATCAGTTTGCCTAATTAAGAGGAATTAATAGAATTTTTTTTTCTGTATGGTTATTTTCATCAGGCTAACTCTACTGACCCCATACTGAAAGATAGTTGGCGTATGGATGGGTCTCAAGATAAGAAAGATTGGAGGATAGCCTTCCCAGATGTTGACATCAGTCGTCGCTGGCGTGAAGAGGAGAGAGAAACAAGCTTACTAGGGAGAAGGGATCGCAGAAAAGAGGATCGTCGTCCAGAGATTACCTCAACTTCAGAGAACAGAGCTCCGCCTTCCTCTGATCGCTGGCATGATGGTCGTGGCTCAGGTCATGATTCTCGGAGAGAGAACAAGTGGTCATCAAGATGGGGTCCGGAAGAAAAAGAAAAGGATTCTCGAATTGACAAAAGGAATGATATTGAAAAAGAAGATGCTCAGGTTGAAAAACAGGCTTCTGGTGTTAGCAACCGCTTAGGTTCTGAACGTGACACGGATTCTCGTGATAAATGGAGGCCACGACATCGGATGGAAGCTCAAGCAACTGGTGTGGCCACATATCGTGCTGCACCTGGATTTGGGTTGGAGAAAGCACGTGTAGAAAGTTCCAATGCGCGATTTTCTTGTGGACGAGGAAGGGCCAATTTCAATGGAAATCTACAAATTGGAAGACCATTCTTGGGCTCTAACTTGGTGTCTGCACCTTTGGATAATAGTAAAGCAATGATGGGGACAGCTAGTCTTGCTGTCAATTCATATTGCTATCCTAGGGGTAAGCTTCTTGACATATATCGTAGGCGAAAGCTTGGTCCAACTTTTAAAATCATGCCCAGTGGGGTTGAGGATTGTTCACCAATAATGCAACCTGGATTTGATGAACCATTGGCATTTGTTGCTCCTAATGCTGAGGAACAGGTATGTGGATGTGGTATATTTTGATTTCTATTCCTGTACAGGGGCCCTCATCTAATTTTGCATATAAAAAGATTTTTTCCTTTTTTAATCTTTATTGCAATCTTTTTAACTTGCTGTGCATTTGATAGGCAGAGTAGCTGAGGGGTCATTATCATGTTTAGCATTCACATTCTAAGTTTTGTATGTTGCTTGCAGGCTGTACTTAGAGATATATGGGGTGGAAAAATTTCTAACAGTGAAGCCTCTGGCTTCTCTTTTGGAGAAAAGGATGGAGGGTCAAATAATGATATTTCAGGTGATAAATTGTCTGTGTATCAGTTTATTCTGTAAAATTTTTAACTTCAATTTTTTTTTTTGATGGAATTCCTCCTTGATTCCCTTTAGGTGCTGATTCAGCTAAAGTAAAACAAACTTTGTCTATTAGCATGGGAGGAATAGTTGATTCAGGAATTAGCGTCTTGAGTGATTCTGATGCAATTTTGATTGCAGAAGCATCACATACTGGTGGTTCATTGAAAAATATAGTTGATGGTGAGATGTTGCTATTTCCCCTCCATGATTTTATACTAATAATGCAAGAGTAAAATCTTATTTCATCGCATGTGATAATTTACAATTTAATTTGCCTTTTCAGAAGTTGTAACTATTAAAGAAGGAAAGAAGAAAGATATGCTAAACCATGGGGTACATGAGAGATATGAGAATTATGCCAGCAGCTTTAAAGTGGGAAGTGTGGACAGAAATAATGTTGCTGAACCAGATACTGATGATAGCCAACAGGCACTGGTTTATGCTTTTCAGAAACATGCTAATGGGGATGCTGTCAGATCACCTGCTGCATCAGAAATCAGCAGTGATCTACCTGATGATTCTCGCAATCTTTTTGAATTTTCATCTCTACACCAAACTCCAAGTATTATTCAACAAGACTTGAATTTGAATGAGAAGATGCATCCACTTGAAAGTGTTGTTGCACCTGAGGACTTGAGCTTGTGCTATCTTGATCCGCAAGGGGTAGTTCAAGGTCCCTTTCTTGGGATTGACATCATTTCATGGTTTGAACAAGGCTTTTTTGGTACAGACCTGCTAGTTCGGCGGTCAGATGCCCCTGAAGGCTCTCCATTTCAAGAACTTGGTCATGTCATGCCTCACCTCAGAGCAAAGTCTGGTTCAATTTCTGGTAGTGACCTTATTACTCAATCAGAAGTATCTGATGCTACTGGAAGGAACCTGAAAACTAATGTTCATTCTCCTGACTATGATGGGTCAATCATCATAGATGATCAAACTTGGGCTTCACCCCAACCTGAGACTACGTCAAGTGTGGGCTTTGAGTCCCAAATGCCTAATCAGAGTTATGCTTCTGGAACCAAATTCCGTGGTGATCAGCGCTTTAATACTTTTGTCATGCAAGACGAAGGTGAGGGATTGCTTACTCATTTTTTTGTTGTCATGGTTATCCTCTATTATATCTTTAGTCAATTTATTTTCCATGTTATTTGTACTTGTTCATTTTTAATCTCTATCTAAACTTTTGTGTAGACGTTGCATTATCAAAAATGGCTAGGTCTAGAAGCAGAAATGACAAAGCTTTGTTGGGGCCTGCTGAAATCCCTTCATCTTATTCCAATTTTTCTGGCCAACCTGTTGCAAATGAAGTTTCAGGGAGTGATATGCACGAGGCTGATAAGCTGCACCCCTTTGGGCTATTGATGTCTGAGCTCAGAGATAGCTCTCACTTAAGACGTGGTCATTCCTATAATATGTCTTCAAGAATTGGTGATCAGGGTCATTTTCCAGATTCATTAATAGATAGTGCCCACTTTGCTGATCAAAGTTCTTTTGGTTGTATGGTGGGCCAGCCTTCTGACAGGGAGACATTGTCAGATGATCATGGGTTAAACAGGCATTTTAATCATGATCGATTTGTGGGTTCATTAGATGAGCACTACTTGTCCCACATGGGACAAAAATATAATAACTTTGATGTGGCAGAGAATCTTTTGTTGCAAAATCTGCAGAAGGAACGGCTTCAGCAGCAAGTGAATCTGTCTAATCATTTCCCTGAACGTCTTACTGGGTCAAAATTAGAGAGATTTTCAAGTTTCTCCAACTCCCAAAACAATAACTCTGGCATTGAGCAGATGATCCATAATTCAGGTTTGGATTTCGAACACCTTATGGAACTGAGACCCCAGCTTGAGTTTCAACAACAGCAAGAGATGCACCATCAACAACTTCTTCAACAAATGAAATTTCAACAACAGCAAGAGTCTCAAGCTAAACAGTTGTATCTTGAACAGTTGAGACATCCTCCAATATCAGATTCAAATTTGGGGCAATCAAAGCTTGATCTTGCTAGAGATAACTTGTTTGATCAGGTTCAGTTGAGGAAACACATGTTGCATGACTTACAGCAGAATTCTTATTCAAGGTATCTTGATCCATCAATGGAGCAGATTATGCAATCAAATATGGCACATGCTGTCCAAGGAAGGCCAGCTGGTTTTTCAGACCTTTTGTTGCAATCAAGGCATGGGAATATCCTGCCTTCAGAACAGCAGCTTCATTTCCAGCAAGAACAGTTGCGGGCGCAGCAATTGGCACTTGGACAACAGCTGGGTTTGGAGGGGGAAGGGCATTTTGGTAGGTCTTGGGCACTGAATGAAACAGGCCAACTATTAAGAAATCCTACAACTCATCAAGTGACTCACACAGTAGGATATAATGCTTCAGATTTCCCTAAACATGAGCAGAGGCTTTTGCCACAAGAGGAGCAATTGAGCTATCTGGGCAGGAACCTTGCTGAGCAGAACCAGAGAGGGTTCTATGACCCCAGTTCTATGTTTGAGAGGTCTACACCTGCTTCTGCTGGTGCTCTGGCAATGAATTTTGATAGTGTAGGTAATTCTGTACAAGGAAGGGAATTGCAAGAAAGAAATCGCTACATGCCCCTCCCCAATTTCCTTGGTTCTTTAGCTTCTCATCTTTCACAAGCATCTGAGGAACTTTTTGCTCATAGCGCAGACACTTTCAAGGGTTTCCCTGTGAGTAATGGGGATTTGGAAAATAGCTGGACTGACCTGCGGCAGGAATTGCAACATGGGAGACAGAGAAGAGAGTTGGGAGTTACTGTTCCATCAGCAGGTCTAGGCACGTCTGCATCATCTGGAACTCATGAACACATTTCAGCCCAAAGTTTAGGAGACCTAATTCATCAAAAACTGGGTCTTCGATCAACCCAACAATCACATGTTGTTAAATGGAATCCTCTTGCATCAAGAAATCAGGATCAGTCCTGGCAAGTGTCTGAGGTCAATTCATTAATTCAGCACTTTGATCCTCCCCAAGATCAGCAGATCCATTTAAACGATACATTTATAGAGGGATCTCAAAGTGCCGATCCAAATGCTGTAATGCAAGATCATTTTAAAAGCATGAATATGGCTGAGCAATACAGTAATTTAGGGACTAATGGAAGAATGCCTTTCTGGTCTAGATCTGGATCATTAGTGGAAGAGCAATCACTCTTTTCTGCAAACAGAGATACTTTAAATCCGGGGTACAGACATCCTCTCCTAATCAGTAAGTCAGCTATGGAAAATGACCTGCTTGAGTCAGAGACAAATAAGGGGCAGAGGCATGAAGTTTTAAGCACAATGAGCAAGCCACTTTCAGGTGTCTCAGACTTCTCAGAACAATTTGAAGGCACCATGCATCCCATGGAACTTCCTGTTATTGCCCATAGTAGACATAGCTCACTAAGTAGTGCAGGTAATGTCCCCCATACTGCTTGCTTAGTTGATATGGCTCTTGAATATAATTTTGAATGAAACTACAGGTGATGGGAGTTCATATGGTCGTGAGTTAGTTTTAAATAATTCACACGGGGATGAAAATTCTAGTGACAGGTAATACTCTTTCTATATGCTTTACGTTTTAATTTAATTCATTCTAAACTGGTTATTTAATTGTTTGGGTTATTCTAGAAAATGTGTTGATCTGTTTGCTGGTTGATGTGTAAGGATTGTGTTAGAGTATTTGAGTTCAAGCCTCTTAATGTTGCTATTCCTTATCTCAATTTGGTTGCAAATGACGGGTTGAAACTGATCCATGGTGCTATTAGATTTGGATTGATGGTTTGATAGGTTTCCATGTGGGTTGCAATTTTGATGATCTCGGATTCTTGTCAGTTCAACACTGAATTTCTTTCCCTGGTTACTTTGCCCTATGCCGCAATGAACAATGTTTGCTGATAGTCGTTACTCATTAGACAACTTCAGAATGTAGTCATGTTGAATGTAATTAGCCGTTGTTTTATAGGTTGAAGGTTGCCTAAAGGGGAAGAAAGAGGGAAATAATGGGTATGGGCTGGGTGACTTTATAGTTCAAATATTAGGGCTAATAGCTAAATTACACAAACCTTTCTTTAATTTTGAGTCGTGTTTTGCAAGAGACTGTTTTCACAACTCAGTTGTGACCACCAAGTCACACGATGACAACTTCACAGTTGCATCAATGCTCTTCCTTATCATTTGATAGTTCATTATTTCACGGATAGAACAACATTCGTTCTTAACCATATATATCTTATTTTACTTTTATGCAGATAACCTTAAATTTTGAGTTATATGCTAATAATAACTCCCTTAAATTTTAAGGTATTGTTAGATGGACCCTTTGTCACGTTGCATTTCATTAGTGAAATTATAGACAAATTAAGTTATTTGCATAAATTCAAATGTTTAGGGGAATTTTATTGTCTAATGATCAGGAAAGTTATCTTCCCATAATTTAGATGAACTTTGAATAATGTAGCCAAGGATAAATTGGCATGAGCAGTCACTTGATTCTTATGCAGCACTACTATTTATGTTCTTCTTGCCCCGGAAGTTTGATTGTCTTGTATTGATAGGACACTTCCAACTAAAGGGTTTGATAATGCGTTCCATAGGCGCCCACCTGTATCTCTAGTTTTATCCTCTCCTGATGTTCAGTCGGACCAACCATCTGGAGTTTGCGCTAACCAGAACAGTGTAATGAATCTTCTAGCCAGCGATGGTATGTTCTCTTCTCGGCCAGTCTATCTTTTCAGTCTTTCAAAATAAAATTGTGTTATGTTCTGTGTTCACTGCTGTTTTATTTTTCATCTTGATGATCTTTTGGAAGTAAATTTGGTATTCTGTTTTAGGGAGACGAGAACCTTCAGGAAATCCATCAATCAGTAATCTGACGGATGGTCAGGCTTCTGGGAAAAATGAAGTGCGATTTAGGAGGACTTCCTCATGTAGTGATGGTTCTGTGTCAGAGACATCTTTTATAGACATGCTTAAAAAGCCTGTTGTTCCAGAGGCAGATACGGCCAGTGGAGTTGGCACCGAGTCTTCTGATGGTGGAACACAGGCAGGGCGGAGTGGTAAAAAGAAGGGGAAGAAAGGGAAGAAACAGCTTGATCCGTCACTCCTTGGTTTCGTGGTATCCAGCAACCGCATCATGATGGGTGAGATTCAACGCCCTGAAGACTGATAGCTTCTTCTAGATTGATAAGTTGTTAAATTCTCGCGACCACCCAAAAAAAGAGAAACACACACACACACACGGGGGAAAAAGGGGCTTCAAGTATTGTTGTATAGTCATCCTGTAGAGCATAGTTATAACTTTCTTCACATTCCCTTTCTGTGATGTTCTTCACCTTGTACAGTCGTGAGAGTGTATATACGCGGCAGCCATAGTCATCGTGATGGATTGTTCAACAATTTTTTTTTGAGGATAGAAGCATAGAATGAGAATAGCAATTATCAACTATATTGCGCATCTTACCTTACAGGCTACAGCCACATTTTTAAGTTCATTTTTAAAAGCTTGTTACGATTACTCATCATCTCTTCCGGCTTTGCTTGCTTAATTTGTTTTGCATTTCTAGGAAGTTCAATATAAACGTATTGGCCTATTGCTTGACTCTTCATAACAATCACTCCTGCATTAGTGTTGTTCCAACTTTTATTTTGGTTCCGTATAATAATTTATAAAAATGCTCCGGGGTTGTACGTGGACAATGGGGACAAATAGCTCTCTCTCTGCTCTAGATTTAAAACACTTGCTCTCACTTTCTAATGTATCAAAAGAGAAAAATCTTGTACTCTCTTTTTCCCCATTTCTGAAACCTAGAGCAAAAATTTCACAGCCATTAGCACCAATTTAGATAAACTCAATTTCCGGATGAGTAATAAGGATTAGCCATTGGGGTGCAGGTTCGTGTAAGTTCGAACTTCAGTAGTCCAAATTGAAGCCATATTCATCGTGTACGAGCAAAGGCTTCATAGATGTTGATGTTACACAACAGGCTCCTATGATGCCTTTAATAATATAATCTGATATTAAGGCACTGTGACTCTAATCACCCTCTTGGCAAAAATTGCCATTGAAAGTTTAACAGGCCCAGAGAAGTGGGCTAGATCGTCTCATGCAGTTTCTGTATTGAGGGGCTAATTCTCTAGACTGGACGTCAGTAGTGTCCAACCCGAGTGGAACAATCAAGATCATCCATTGTTCTAATCCCAATAAAATGTTCCATGAGTTGACAATAATACTGGATCGATGATGATAGAACAAATAAATAAATCCTAGTCTGCGAAGTGTAAGACGCGCTTCATGGGAAATTGTTGGACAGTTTCAGAGTATTGCATAGACTGTATTCTCTCTGCATTTTTGTGTCAGACGGAGGGAGAGATGAAGAGCTTGGTTTTTGTTCCCAGCAGCCAGCATGAGTCATGACCCGTTCCTTCTACCTCAATCATGAACAGCAATTACAATTATTTAAATGTCTCCTCTGTTCAAAGGTAACATTGCTAGGATCTCTTTTTCTTTCCTTTCCCCACCCCCCCTTTCTCATATTGTTACCTAGTTTTTGCTTTTTGAGCGTGTCAAATGATCATCATGAGTTGAAGCAACAATTTTCGTTTTTCCTGACAGATACTCTTTATACTTTTATGAGCATATCATGCCGTGAGTTATTAATTTCTGAAAAAGAAGTGTCTAAATATATAATCATTCATTTGGTTAAAAAGCCACAACATAATTACTCTTGGAGGTGTAATCATTTCAGAATCAAACATGGGGAGAAATGAGAATAAAACTCTAATGATAAAAATGGTCTCCAGTGCTTTATTTCCTTATTCTTGAAGCTATCTCTCCCATGTTTTTACCCACAGCGATAGTTGAATGGATTAGAGAATCTTGTCTAGTTTTTTCCGACTCCAAAATGGAATATTTTAGTTTTAATTGAAATAAATGAAATCAAATACCATTTGCGATACCTTGCAAGTTGTAAGATTCTGGGCCACTTTTAAAACAGACATCTGATGAAACTTTGCTGATTCACAGAGAAAATGTATATGTTATTCAGTGAAATTGAATACAAATGGACAAAAGATAGGTTAAGTGTGAAAAAATAGTTGAAGAAGGCACATGCAGGGCAGGGTTTGCATCAGGGGAAGTATATATAAGAAAGTATAGTTGTGGTCACCGAGGGTTAGAGACCACCATAATATTAAATATGGGACCTCAAGTTTGATTCGTTCTTAGAGAAGAAAATCAACGGAAAAGGACAGTATTCTTGTGGTAGGTCCTGTTCCTGGTCAGAAATATAATGACATAACCTTTCATATTCTTTTCCCCGATCCCGCTACTAAGAGAGATGTTCACTTCTTAAAATATCCAATATACGTAGGCGGGAACAGGGGAAGGGGGCAGATTTATCCCGACAGGAGCAAGAGTAATAATAATGTTTATAATGCTATAGCAGCAGGTATAGTAAAAAAAAAAAGCATATGAAAAGAAAAGAGAGGTATGAAATAACTATAGTAGATGCATTGGATGGCCGTGAAGTTATTGATATTATACCTCCAAGACTATAACTTCTTGTTTCAGAGGGTGAATCTATCAAACTTGATCAACCATTAACGAGTAATCCCAATGTGGGTGGATTTGGTCAGGGGGATGCAGAAATAGTACTTCAAGATCCATTATGTGTTGTGTGTCCAAGGTTTCTTGTTCTTCGTGGCATCTGTTATTTTGGCACAAAAATAACCACACACATCGGAGGCTTCTTTAAGTTGAGATTTGGAACGCATGGTGAGTCTGAACTAAATATTGCAATTTGCAAATATGGTCCTTGAATACCCTTTTGCGCTGTCATCTATAATGGAACTGATCTTTGTCGTGATTTTCAGAGTGTCTTCATATCAGATTCGTAACCATTCTCAAATTAGTAAATTCCAATTCGGAGTTTCAGACTTTATAACACCACTACTGACCCATGTGCGTTGGCTTGTGGGGGTGCCACTTTAGTTCTGAAAGTTTTGACCAAACCAAAAGGTTTCTTAAAGTATAGCTCAGAGGAACGCATATCCCGGCATGTAAAAAATGACACTTTGAAACTCGTTAGTGAAGTTCTTGAACCAAAAAAGTCAGTGGTTTCTGGATTACAACCTGATTTCTCCCTTTTTTATCTTTTCTATTTTGGTGCTTTTCCATTAGGTAGGTCAATCGAAATCGGGTGATTATATATGTCTGCATGCAATTTCTTATTCAATTAAAGAGGCTGCCCGTAATGATAGCCAGAGTTGGTGGGTGCTGAAGAAAAAAACGGCAGTGATTGGTTGCTTGACAAAATCAACGAAGAAAAATGCTTCACCTTTCGTATTGATTTTTATGTTAAAGCAGCACTACAAGAAAACAAATGATGGAGTTGGTTGAATAAATGGAATTTAATCCCTTTCATGTGCTGCCACGAATCTAGATATCACATGAAGCTGCGCATATAGGGCTACTGATAAGTCTCATTATCAAGTAATTAATTTATGCAGATAATGGCTTCTAATCAAGCATTTGATAATACATACACTGATTTGGAAATCCGGGGGGGTATAGGTGCTGCAGGAAAAAGTGCGTTCATCCATACATTTAAGGATAGCACTAAAGCAGTCAGAAGACTCAATTGAAAGTTGACCAGTTTAATCCCACAGGAACTCAGAGTAAGGGCCTCATAGATGAAGCTGCACAATTTCTCTCTAGTATTCCACAGTCCAAACAGGAAGCCTTACTTTTTAGCAATTTCTCTATTCTCTATAAGTTTGTTTTTTCATGTTCCCCAAGATAATCACTTACATGCAATCAGTTCAACATGTGAACTAACTGCTGAATGGTAAAAGACACAGAAATTAACTTTTTTTTTTCTTTCACTATTACAAGGATTTTAGCTTCAGGAGCGATCAGAACAATTCACGGGAGTCAAAGTGAACAGTTTTAGAAAGTTCACTTCTCTCACTTCTTTGGGTCTCTCTCTCTGCTACAAAGCAAGGAAAAAACAAAGTATTTTGGTGTATGTGGTGGACTTCTCAGTTTACTTCCACCTTCTGCTGTTACATACCCTGGCTAAGCTTCAGGCATTTTATAGATGCTCACAGGAGGACTCAACAATAATATTAAGTCATGTCAATAAGGACATCATAACAAGACTTTTTCCGGATAATGAGAAACGCTAGAAAGAAAATACCCTTTCCAAAGAAGCAGAGCTGTGGACTAGACACTACTACCCTTTTCAAATTTCAATATTGTAGCTTCTTACGGTAGCAGAAGCATTGTAAAGAGAATAAAAACCGTTGAATAATTTAACAAGATGAAAGAACTCAGGAGATGAGTATGGACGAAAAGCATCCAAGCTTTTGCAAGTTAATCAAGTGTGATGTAGCTTGCAACTGTTGTTCCATGCAGTGATTTAGAATCCTTAAGATGATTAAAGAACTACAGCGAAAAAAAAAATCCATCACAACATTTGCAAAATATGATTATGAACCTATAGAATCAATCTCACAAGAGGATCAGCACTCCCTGAACTAGAGAAGAACAATATAATTGATTGCTTCACATGGTGATAATAAAAGAAAAAACAACTCTGAATTAAACAAGAGTTTTAAGCCCAAACCCAAGCTATCTGGCAGCGCAATTCCATCTGCAAGTTAACATCATAAACAACAATATTATAACACATGCGGATACACCAAAAGAGAGTAAATAGTAGAAGCTTTGAACTCGAAGTGAAGCACCTGTTCCGGAGACTTGAGTACTGCAGTGCAGAAACAAGAAGGGTGAAAT
>JANTPZ010092346.1:0-20706 GCA_025593235.1 Vachellia pachyceras
CCCAAGAGAAACTCACGGGAAGAAATCATCAAATTTAAGTGGCCATTCCTCATTTGCTGCATATTTTGCATCAGTATAGATAGATGGCGTTGAGTATAATGCATTGACACGCCCATCCTGAAGGTATGTCCCGAAGAAGTACAATAACATTAAGTCAAAAGAAGAAGATGGACCTATGAGTACCACCAGAGATGGGGGGAAAGGTCCTTCAGAGAATCGTTTTCTGCAATAGCAGTAAAGATATATTACCAGATTTACATAATGGATAAACTTGTCCATCTGTCTGAACCATGAATTAGCATATTGATAACGGAAGTCAGCCCCCATTGTCCACATAATGTGATTTTTCCGAGTGACATTAGCCTGGAAACAGGCATAAATTTACTTTTAAACTGAAGTTCCAATGATTTTCTAGAATTTCATCAACAAAATAAAACACAGCTAATAACCTAATGACTATTATTATCAGACCACAAGATCCACTAATTAAAATTTAACTTGCTTCTTATACCTCCTATGCATTTAAGTTGAAATGGAAAACACATTTGAACCAGCAAAATGGCAGCCCAAGAGTCATCCAGATCTTACCTGAGCTAAAGCCGCAGATACAAAATCATTTACTCGTTCTTGGACATTATAGTCAAACAGGAGAATGCCATCATTCTATTCAAATGACAGAGAATCTTAGATGTGAGTATTTAAGGGAATGGCCAAAGAAAAAGCACCAGGGTACTAAACATTTCCTCTTAATTAAAAAAACTACCTGAATAGGATAAGAAACATCATTTATATCAAATGTGAAACCATCAGGAGGATCATAATGCCTGGGAAATATCCCGGTAAATATCTGCAATGCAATTAGCCATAGAAGTAATTTATGTCACGTGAACTGAATTGCAGACAAGTTAATACAGGCAACTGAAACAAGATCTCATTTTTAAGGGACACCAAAATCATGAGACAACTCACTTGTGAAGAGGATCCAAGGGATTTGGAGCCCCACCAAACAACCTCAAGAGTCTTCTCCTTCAATCGCTTGACTCTATCTTGGTAATCAATTCATGCAAAAAAGAGTGAATCAAATCCTACCTGCAGCATAAACGGCCTCTTGTGATTTAGAGATTGTATACAAACAAAGGCATAGAAAAATGGAAGCCATTTCAGAAAAGTATTATAATCTATACCATAAAACTGTCATTTTAAAATAATAATTCTATGAAATTTTGAATACCATTAGATGAAAAATCTACAGAAATATCTTATTTAAAGATAAATGTACAGATATATATATCTACCGGTTGATAAAGACACACCTCAGCACCAAGCATATAAGCCTGAATTGCAGAATGGCCAAAAGGATCAATCTGCCACCCAACTCTTGGAATCTTACCAAATTCCTCTTTGATGAACTGATTCCCCAGAGTTGTCTGGTCAATTAGATCAATATAATGCGGGGTGGCCTCATCATGCATACACATACCCCCATTTCTTCAAAAACGAACCACAGAAAATAAAGGCAGAAAGCAAGCCTATTATCAGTAATCAATTCTTCTAGAAAGTAGAAAGAGGCAATGGAACTCATCTTTGATCTACTAGATAATCAGTAGCTACGGACAGATGTAATAAAGGCATTAGATGATTACATGAATTCCAGCTGACCCGAGTTGACTAGCTCCTTCACCTTAATTTTCATCGCATTGCTTTGTTGTCTCCACCATCTCTGGAAAAATGCCTGAAAAGGAAAAGGTTAAAATTTACCTTTCGGAAGTTCCATTAAGAATTTAAGCCATTACCAAAAAGTGCTTTACCATCTCAAGTCTCAACATATATGAACTTGCGATTCTTATCATCCAGTAGGGCAGATATAACAGAATCCAATACATTCTGCACACATGCACCCTGCACAGCGAACCAAAACCACATTCAAACATGGAAAAAAAAAACTTCGGTAATCATCTATATATTTATCCTTTTTCCCTCATCAAAGTAAAAGAGTACAGACCCGAATGGAATTGTTGGGTCCAACATAGTATTGATCAAAAGTCTTGAGCCAACCGACATCATCGTGAGAGTGAGGCACTAAATGGACATTGATTTTGTCAGGAACGATCCTTTGCGTGGTATTGTACTCTATATACTCTGACTCCGCACCCAAAAATCCCACCACTAAGACTGCAAATAAAACCGTTGCGATCGCCATGGCTACTGCCTATGGAGCTCAGATTGTCCCCAGCAAGGTAGTGAGTTACAAATTACAACATTACTGAGCCAAGTTGCTAGCGAAATATTCGAGTTTCATTACTTATGAAGTCAGCGATCTTTCACACTCTCAACAGTCAAAATTCCAAAACTATGGATTCAAAGGAAAGCAAAGAAATAAAGCTGTAAGAAGTGATCGATCTCGCAGCTCTTATGAAGTTGATATATCATTGACCATTCATACTGATTAATAGCAATAAACTAGCTATTCAACTCAAGGTTGTGGGAGCACCGAAGGAGTATTGGTACTTTTTTTTTAGTATTAGTACTTTCGTTGGTGATAGGTATTAGTATATTTGCTCATGCACGTAATTGGATACTGGTTCAAGCTCAGCAGTTTTGACTTCTGAACAGATAATTATATTTTTTGGCCAAAGTTCTGAACTGAATTTTTTTATTGATTTTGTTAAATCTCTTCCAATCTAACCATGAAAGAAAGTGACACGATGCTAAATAGTCTTGAAAGGCTAAAATATACTTTTAATCCTTTATGTTTATGTTAGGTTTCACTTTAATGCTTTAAATTTAAAAAGTGCACTTTCAGTCCTTTAAACTTAACGCCGTTAGTTTCTCTTAACAGAAATTGTTAATTCATCAAACTTAACATTGTTATTTTAAATATTTTTTATTTTAAACAATTTAAAATATCAAATTTATTATATTATTAAATAAAAATTAAAATGTGAGTATGCTTTGTCAACGTTTTATTACACAGTTATAAATTAACTTGATAAGTCAGCAATTTTTATTAAGAGAAACTAACGGCGTTGAGTTTAAGGGACTGAAAGTGCACTTTTTAAATTTAAAGAATTAAAGTGAAACTATCACTTCTTTGAGCATCAAGACAAGATGCATATGGTAATTGTAAATGTTTTGTTACATCAAAATTGTTTCTGACAACAGAAACTGAAATATCCTACTAAGTAATAAAAAGCATAGAACGAGCTATTAAAACAATTTTAAAATTATAAAATTAAATATACTATTTATATATTCTTTTTTTTGCCGGGATACTATTTATATATTCGCATAGATATGATTTCCATATATGTTAATATCATATAAATATATATATATATTAAATCAAAATTACTATGTTATATACTGGATTAAATGAATATTGATATATTTTTTAACAAAAAAAGTTCTTTTAAATAATTGAGGGCTAACAAATGGGCCTGACTGTTGCCTAATGGGCCACTGTTTCAACTCGTTATGGCTTGTAAACTGGGTCTTAAAGTCGGTGCTCCAGATTCAAAACAAACTCAAATAAATATAAGGACGTACAGCAATCGAACGCTCTTGTTGCTCTAGAAGGACCAAAACGGTGAAAATCATAAAAACACGAAATTTCTTCCCTCACAAAAATCCGATTCTCCGAAGCCCTATTTCCTTCACCACTGCTGTCATGGAAGATAGTTTCAGAGTGCGAGTTGACAGGGTGTTTGGTTCGCTAGCTTCGTCTTCGAATTCAACTTCGCTCACTGCAGCGTCGTCTCTCAGCTCTGTGTGGTCTCTCACCGACGATGAGATCCAGAAGAAAGAATGGAATAGAAGCAGAGGGAGCCCCGAGCCCGAACCGGAACCCTACCCATCGATCTTTGATGATCGAACAAGAGGAGCCGGGAAGAGCCGTTCCGGTTTTCGAGATGGTCTGGAGCAGGACCTGGAAGATCTCGATGAGGATGAAGATGTCGAACCGAGGTCTCGTGGGCCTTCGAAGCCAGACGATTATAACGACGAAGAGTGGGAAATAAAGTCTGCCATTGGACGTGATTGCACTCTGGATTACGAGGTAATTCGCTCCTTCTGCGTTTATCATTATAATCATCATAATTATAATGAAACTGGATGTCATGACAGCGCGGTATGAAGTTTTAAGAATTCTGAGTTATCTTGTCATTGTGATTATGAAGGAACGCCAATACATGGTATTGGGGGCAGGGAAACAAAGAAGGCGTACTTCTAATGGAAGCATAAGTCAAACAGAGAAAATGCTTAAAGAATGTCATGTAGCCATAAGTAAATGTAAATTTGCGACAAAATTTGATCGATAAATTAGTGAATAGAACATGATAATCATCTCATGCTCTTAGCCCCTGAGATCACAAAGTTACCTTATCCTATAACATCTAAGGCTAGGTCGGATTTTACAGTCTTCCAGTTCATTCAGTGGCTGTTTTGAAACATTTGGACTGGGCTTCTAAGGTGACTCTTAAGTTTAAACTTCAATTTACACTAAAGCCTGTCAGTCGCATGCCTTGACTGATGAGCATCTAACTGACGCCAGTGCCTCACAGTGTGACAGGCACTGAGCTTCTTGAGCGCCTTAGGTGCTGCGGCGAGCACCTATAAATGCAATGCGTGGTCTTCAAAGTTAGGACCACTTTTCATCCCAAACTCTTTCAAATAAATTATAGCCGTTGATCAGTTGTTATTTGTTGCAAAGTTTCATGTCTAAATTTAGCCTTTTGAATTTGACTCAATGACCTTGGTTGTAAACTCATACAGGAAGAGGAGGATCGATATGACAAGCAGGCTGTTGGGAAAGAGAACTCTGGTGATCGTTTGTATATGAAGGATATAATTGATGATGGGGTAGAAATAAATTCTGGCAATGAGCTTCCTACTTCATTTAGTGACTTTGTGAGAGACCCCCGAGCCAATCACATGGCCGCCAAAATTAGGCTGAAGGAAGATGCTGAAGCAGCTAAAAGAATTGATGCATTGCAAGTCTCTGAGAAATCAGCGCCAGGGAGTGATAATCCACAAGGAAACACATCACTAGACAGCATTAACCCAAAACCAATTTTGAAGAGGAAAGATTATCCTTCGGAGTCCAAACACCAGAAACGTGTTCGATTTGATTCTCAATATGATGATAGGAGTAATGATGAATCTGAGGGAGCCACTGACATCTGTATGAAGACTTCAGGTCAAGATGTCTCAGCTTTTAATCAGTCATCACGTGCTGGAGAGTTCACATCAGCAGTTCCAGATTATATCCGTAACCCTTCAAGATACACGCAGTATACTTTTGACACTTCAGGAGACATGGACGATAATTCTAATAAGCAAGCTTATATGGATTTTCTTTCTCAGCTGAAGAGTTCAAAGGCTGCCAATGGATCGCAGGCGGATGATGGATTGGAAGATCTTCCATCAGTCACATTTATATCAAAGAAGAAATCAGGAGACACCACGATGGTAGAGACTGATGCCATGTCAAAGCAAAACATTGATGGAGTGAAAGAATCGATGCATAGAAGGGGCGTGCCACTTGGCATAGCTGCTGGTGAAACTGAAGATAATGATGTCTGTGCAATGGAGGAGGATGAACCAGAAATAATAGATGCTGCGAAAAAGAGCTCTCAAAAAATGAATCGTCAGTACAGGAGGAAACCCCAGGAAGTGGACGAGCCTATTGTCTAACAGCATCATAAATTCCGGAGTCGAGAATGCTAATGTAATATCACGCGTCATGAGTCATGATTTTCACGTGGCAATGATGATGAGCAACTGAGATGGTAAATTCGATGCACTTGAATTTTCCACAACGCTTTTATGTTTCATATATTTCTGAGTACTGATGAGAATACATTTGTTGTACATGTCCCGAGTCACCAGTATCTCTTTTTTCTATAGTATTTTGACCTGAGAAGCTCCGTTTCTAATATAGTTTCTAATTAATAGAATGTGGAACTCGGTTCCTTGTATTTAGGAAATCTGAATTTTACGCATGGAGCGGCAATTTCTATTGGAGCAAGTTTGCCAAAAACAAAAGGAACAAAACAGGAACCGGGAAGTATGGGCTCAGGGGCTGAACGAGTTTTGACTGAGTCTCTAGTCTTTGACCCATGCCTGGGGTCTGGGTCGGTTTGGAATACATACATTAAAAGAACTTTTTATCACAAAAAAAGAATATTTTTTTTTGCCAATGGTTTGAAGTATATATTTTAAGAAAATTATGGAATATGTATAACATTTGCATGCGTCATTTTGCAGAATGTTAAGAAATAAATTTCAAATTTAAGATTACAATTTCTAGGAGTTCTAACGAAATAATAAAATTAAGTTGTTCTGTAAGATATTTCAAGAAAAATGATCTTGTAAAGTCAATTAATTAATATTAGAAAATTGAAAAAAATAACATTGTATATTGGGAGAATTAGAAATAAATCCATCCGAAAATTAGAGGATGACATAAAGTTGAATCATTATGAAAGCATTTTGATATTGTAGAAGTTCAATTGTACATAACATAAGAATCCAGTTACATAATATAGAAAATCAGCTGTATAATTTGAAAAATCCTATTCAACAATTAAGTTTTCTATCACCGACTCCCCCCTTGTATATTAACTCTGCAAAATAAATATATTGAACTATTGTGTGAAAGAAATTTTTGTTGAGATGGGTTTTCTATTGTTTTGGATCATGCAGAATAAGTTGAAAAAGTCGCGACTATGTGCTGGGCATTGATGTTTCTTTCCTCTTTGTAGCCCACTTGGGCTGCAGGTTTCAAGAACATCGCCTGAAAGTGAACGGGATGCTAGTAATGTAGCATCCTTTACAATGCTGTCTCAAACTGAAGCCATCAGTAGTGCATTGGTGATACGGGTGACTATTAGACGGCACCTACACAGGACACTGAATGGGAGAGTTCAAAATCTCCCTGGCAAAATGCTTGTGTATCGAAAAAGAAAATTACATCCAATACACAAGAACAGAAAAGTGTGAAACAGCAAAGAAAGGGGTTTGATATTTTGCATTTTCCAAAAAATTACATCTCAGTTGCTAGAAGATCAATTTCAATCAAAAGAATGGTACAACATATTTTTCTTGATTTACATAACGAATTACATAATTTTCCCCATTTCATACAAATCAAAAATAAATTATGCAGATATGTGCAATTGCAAAGAGAAAACGCATGCACCAAGAAGCCTATATATTAGAACAGTCGCTTCCTGCAGTCAGCAGCTCCGCAATAACACGTCATCTTCTCTACTTTCCCATCAGGACCCAACACGCTATCAAGGGCATAACCATAGTCATATGTAAGCTCCTGCGAGCAATGAAGCTTAGACTTGTCAGGTGCACAATACTGATTCGTAGGATAAATTCAACTAATAGCATACAAGAGCATCATTGTTGACCACCGACTGACCATACACTTCAATGCAGCATCCCGTTGTCATAAGCAAAATCATTACAAATTACACATCAGTTCAGCTCACCAAAATAACTATAGCAAAAAGCAATTTTCAAGCCAAACATAATCGAGTTCAATTAAGAGGGTAAATATAAATACTTAATCCATCTGTGTTATATACTTTCATTGTTCAAAGCACCACCATCACAAATGTAAAAGAATGACCAGATAACCTGCAAAGGTGGTATGTTGTCTGCAGCAAATAGCATCACTCGTGCCAGCCTTAAATCATGGTGTGAGCTCAAAACACATTGAACAAACAAATTTGGTTCACAACTATGGTTTATGAATCGAGCAATATTTCCAACCGATCCGGCATCAATACAAAACTCTGGTATGGAATCGGAATTATCATCTGCGTAATTGTCCAAGAGCTTGACTGCTGTAGATGTTTCATTTTGTGATCGCCTCTGAGACAATAAGATACCGAGACATCTTAGATAGACTTCCGGTGGAATTTGCTCAAAGTGACTAGTTTGTTTTGACATCAAGTTCTCACCTGCCAGTTGTAATGAAAAAAAAAAAGGAGGGAAAAGAGATCTTATACTGAATTAGCTAACAGGACAAAATATGAACTCAAACCTCTCTTCCACCAATGCCCTTCATCGTTTGCAAACAATCTATCTCAAAAATATAGTTGTTCTCGAGCGTATTCTCTACATCTTCTGTCCTCCTGATTAATCCTGTGTATTCACAAACCGGTGCTCCAGAAGGTATGAAATCCCAAGATCTAACAGCCCATCCCTTCTTTGCAGTCCGAAAAACCTGTCATAATTTGGTTGCAAACGCAAATTAAATATACTATTGGTAGTTTAATCTAAAACTTTAAGAAGACTAATAAAATAAGTACAACCTCAAGACGATATCTTGGTCCTCTTTGAGAAGTTCGATTAACACAACCAGGACCACATCCACAATTTGGCCCACATTCAAAGACAACATCTTTGGCTTCAATTAACCTAGCAGGTGAAAGATTATAGACCACCATCAATATACACCTAAAAGCAACAATAGCTACACCAACAACCAGCACTCAGCTATCATTCCCATGATCTAACCTCCCTCCATGACGAGATACATAGGGAAAATCTGATCCGTTTCGTAAAGCACATTCACAGGATGTAGGATCCACACATAAGCCTTTGCACTTGCATCCAGTGACAGCTGTGGGGAGCTTTACATTCTTTGAAAGCAAAATTGATTTATTATATTTAAAACCTATAACATTCAGGAACCCAAGTTAGTTAACTAGATCATCATAGGTATGCACAATGCTAAAGTTAGGTTTAAGAAAACATTTGTGACAATTCAGGTCCAGAAACATTATATAACAAATATACCATCATGTTTCCAGAAACATCAGAAAATGCTAAAACTTGATTCAACTTACCTGTGGGTGGGACTGGCGGGTCGTCAATTAGGTTAGTGGCAGGAATAGGCACCTCTTCTTTACCTTTGGTGATGTCCTCACATACAAGCCTAAAGTAAATAATAAGAAAAGGATTGAGGCCACAATAGTCAAACTGAATCTTATGGGTATTAAACTTATGGTGGCTTCATTACCCTCGTATCTCAGCAATGGACTGAGGGACGCGTCCATTAATGAAATACACCTGTCATTGCAACAAAATAAATAAAGAAAAAATCATTCTAACTTTCTTCACTACTTCATTGCTCAGAATTTAAATACCATTTACAAACAAAATTCAACCCATCAGTCACAGAAACTCTAGGAAAAGAATTACAATGACAACAGTCAACTAAACATATCAACAAGTAATCTGAATAGGAAAATAAGAAACTTCCAATGGAACTAAAATGGGAATAATTTTATTCAGACAAATCATAATACATATCTAGTTGTCAACGTATGACATGTTCAAATAAACAAGAAGTCACAAAAATGAACACAAAATGTCTAATGTGGCTTTGCCATGAATGATAGTAGTCACAAAATAATTGCGTTTCCACCTTTGATAATAAATATCACATCGCTTGTCTTCTGTATGGCAAAGGTCATACATCATACAAAAACATCAGAACTTGCTACTCACAAAAGTTAGGAATAAAACTTAATCAAGGATACCCGGACAACTAAAGTTTATAACAAAATATAATGAAGCATACATATCTATGAAGCCTTAGCCATACGAAAGCATTGGGATTGATTTGAAATTGCTTATTATTTAATGTTTAGCAAGTGTTTTTATGTTTATCATTCATGTAGGGCTTTAGCAAGGTTGTCATCTGCCCTCATAGGCTAGAGAGTTGCTTACTTTTAGCTATCCTTATCCTAGTGGGAGGCATCTCTTTAAAGGGAGATTACATTTACTTGAGCAAGAGTTAGCCCAAAAGGCTCAAAAAGATATGAATGAAGCACCAAAAGGAAAGCAGAGATAACCATATCCCATAACACATGCAAGTGGTAAGGAAATTCCCTAAAAAATGCATATTAAGTAGTCCCATGACCAAACTTTCCTCAGATTTCAAAACAAAACTATCATAACTTCATAAGACATGAATATTCTTCACAATACAATTGAAAATAAAAATATATGGACCTGGTTAGTTGTCAAGGTTGGCTGCCCATCAAGCCTCCTCAGCCGGAACTTAAAGACCGTAAACCCAGATATTCCTTTTTCTGCCCAATAGTTAACAACCTGTCAAAAGAACAGAAAACAATATGATGCATCCACCCTGCATTACTATAACCTTCAAGAAAATCAAGCTATGCATCAAAAGGAATTACTTTTGTTGAAGTTTTAAGGAAAAAAGTGCACTAAACACATTGAGATTTCACAGATAAGATCGAAATGCTCAATCAACCAGTTTGTTCATTTGGTATTGTCTATCTAGGTTTGAAGATTGATCAGCTCTACATCAGATTTTGAAACCTTTAGAAAATAAGGAACAAAAAAATCACAAACAAATATCCACATATTGAACTCACACTACCCGGTCATTTGTTGGGGCACAAGTTCAATCACTTATCACAGGTCAAACCAGTACCTTATCAGATAAAACTTCTATATTAAGTTTAAAAACGAATTGCATTCAAACATAATGAGCTAAAATTTCCAAGTTCAGTAATCATTTTCCTACATTTGTCAATATTTAATTTTCAAACCTGAAGGTAGCTGAAAGTTCACAGTTATAGCACATAAACTCAAATAAAAAACGATTGAATTCCTTCTAAGATTGTAGCCCAAAATTCTCCAATGCACTATGTTACAATTCTACGACCACAGTAAAACTTACCCAGTTTATCGGTCCATATCAACCTAATTCAGTGAACATTCTACTAACCAGCTTTCTGATTAAATCCAGTACCACATATTATGCCAATGGCTTCATCGTAATAGAATAACTTGAGGGATAATAATTTAGTATTTAGATTACATAGTTCCAAGCTTGTTATATATAACCCTCACAAAGTGGGTGTGTTTGGGATGGCGTTCACCATCCCAAAAACTACATTTTAAATGAAAACGCACGGCAATCACTTATTTGCAAGTTTGGATAAGCGGTAATGAAAAAGCACATCACCCTCCTATCGCACCATAAAGCTGAAGCTATTTTTTGTTGCTTTTCTCCAAGATAGCGTTACTGTGATGATCATCCAGAATTTAACTTTTTTATTTGCCCATTTTCTCCTTCACATATCAGTAATATTTCTCATAAAATTATCATTTTATACGAGTATATATGTCACTAATTGTTTTTTATCATTTACAATTTTTTTAATAATATGTTAACCTTTTATTTTAATAATTTTAATTCTGATACTTCTTTATACAATTATCACATTACACAAATATAATATAAATATCTATTATTTAATAAAAGTCATGATTTTTTAATTCATTTTATATCCACAGTTACTTTTCAATTGACAATCCAAACAATTTTCAATTTTATTTTTGTTCAAAAATTATCATAAGATATAAACACAATATATATGTAAGCATTATTTAATGAGATTCATGTCCTTTTAAGTCATTTTCCACCAAAAGTCAATTCTCCAACATTTATCCAAACATAAATTACATTGCATCTTCTAACTTCTAACCAAAATTCATTTTTCAAAAGACATTCAACCAAAAAAACACTTATCTTATTGCTTATCCAAATTGACCCAATAAAGAATCAATTATCATAGGAAAAACATATTCCAATGAACATAAAGGAAAACTACCTTATACAAGCCATCATATGTGTATACTTTGCCGCTGTAACTATTTGAAGATTCATGTCCACGAACCACCCTTACAGACACACATTGCTCCATGCAGTTCTAAAATAGAGCACAAAGTTAGATTCACTAACACACTTCAAATATGGTGTTGAGGATATGAAATAAATAGATGTGAAAGAACTATATAAATATAACAAAATCCAACTGTCATGCATGTTTAACAAGGACTGACAGACTTACTTGAACTTGAACACCAAAAGCAAAACCAGTAAACAACGCCATCATGAAGCTTGGAGTAACAGACATCACAATAAGACCAAAGCACCAAATATCAGTAAAAATAACATACCCGTACCAAAAGTTTCATCTTTGAACCCACCAAATTTTCCGTAGTCTACAAGATTTGCCAGACTCAAAAGAAAACCACGGGTAATCACAAAAGTAGACAAATATTGGGCTGCCGCTTATGTCATTCCTTATTTAAAGAGTCAGAAATCCAGACGTAATAGTAATTTCAAATTCAAATTTCTTCATATCAACTAGTTTATTTTGCTGATTTAAAGTATTTGAATCTCGTGTAACTATAGCTACAACCATAGCATTAGATGAGATTCTAATAATGAAAAATTGAATCTTCTCAATTTATATGTACTCAGTGCTCAGAAAAAAGAGCAAAAAAACATAATTGATTCATCTTTCATACTCTATTTTAAGCTTTTGATGATATGCTTTGCATTTCAAATAAAAAAATGCAAGTAGCTCCCAGGCAAGCCATTTCAAAAATCGTACGCAACACACTGCTGGGTGTTTTCTGTGGTCTTCAAATCTACGGTGTCATGAAGATATTCAAGACAACTGGGGAGAAAAGGAATGAAAGCATTCACAATAGTAACAACACAGGAGGGGCAGTAACGGAAAGCAGAATGCACAGGAAATGATGTGTAAAACAAAAGCTATAAATATGTGAAAGCAGATTAATGACTGAGATGTATACAAATAGAAGTACGGCAATATCAAAGAAACAACAATCAAGAGCTAGCTAGTCCCATTCAAATCTTATAGACCAAAAATGAGATATAGACTTCCTTCACCATAGCATTGTAATTTGTAAATAGCGTTTGAGCAATGGCATCAATTTTCACAACAACTAATTTAAAATGTTTGTCTTTTAGTAATGTGTAAAACAAAATTGGTTAACAACTATTGCATAAATAAGCAATATATTTATTATATAATCGATTAAAAGATTGATATGGTAGGTAAGCACCTTCAGAGCTAGATTACCCCGTAATAACACCTGATCCCGAATTTGACGCTTATCCCCAGTCAAATTATGCCCACCTTGACCAGTATATACAACGTCCTCAGCATTATCAAGATCATCCTCATACATTCCCGACAAAACAATGGCCACAGCAAGAGGAAATTCATAGTTACTGTGCTGTGACTTTGAAGAGAGAAAAGAGAAAGAGAGACATGCCATCAGTTGAGCGCTTAATTCAGAATTGTGTAATTCAACAATCAGGCATATTCAAGATCTTACATATTTTAAATCATAGTTCAATTCAAAAATAACAGCAAAGAAAATGGCATTACCACTTTGGAATAAGCTTGACCCATATAATCTATGCCATTTAGCCAATGACTATGAAACCCGACAGCAACCATTTCAGCACGAGAATAGAATTGATGTCCAACCTTAATACCTGCCATTAAGAGCCGACTTATACAGATTAACATGCAGTACAGAGAACATGGTACAATTCTTTTTTAACATTATAGATATAATTGTACATATCAATGTAATCTTCCTAGGATGAGAAGGAACAAATGGAAAATGTCTATCAGCCTAATAAGCCCAAATGCAGCAGAAGCAATGCAAGATGAAGCCACCAACCTGGAATATCACCAATTCTTTTCTCAGGATACAATGTCTCCTTATTTTCAATCATCTACCAAAAGTTACCAATTTAAAAATGTTAGAGAAGAGAAATCTGCACCCATCTTGTATCACAATTAAAGCCACTTAATTTTAACTGGGTAAGAAATGATAATACCAGAAAACATTAACTACTGAATGAAGAATTTTTTTTATAATAATTACTCTGAAATTTCTCACGTTATTCAAGGTGGGAGATTAAAGTATACAGGTAAAAGGGAGCATATGGCAACAAATCTGCATCATCCCTGAAATAATGCCACCATTAAGGTGCCAAAATCCAAAAACCTTGATTTTGGGCATCCTCACCTCACTTTTTGTGGCGTAGATGTCTTGGTTTCCCTACGATAACCATCAACGTGTATTTTTCATGCTAATCACTAAGACGTTCAAACTTTGTAAGCTCACATACCATGAAGAATTTCAAAAAATAACATCTCTGAAATTTCTTCTTTTATTCCTAGTGAGAGATAAAACTGTAGGGCAGCAGATGGCAACAAATTTATCATGCAGCAAACTCCAAGGATCTATGGAAAGGGGACAAACACAATCCACACTAAATAACCAAAGAGAACAACAAACATATATAAAAACATGGAAACAAATGCCCAATTAAAAAAAAAAGGAAATAAATAACTTGGCCCTGATACTAAGTCACATGTGATATACAAGACTAACTGAAAATAATAATAAACCCATAATTATAGGATTTCAACTATAATTAACTATATCAATCCCTAGATAATCCTCCAAACTTTAGCTCTCATAGCCATGGCTCACTGGTTAGGAAATCATGTTAAAAGAGAAAGGACGCATAATTAAACAATCAGTTAACACATTCAGAAAGACACAGGGCATCAATTAATCAATTAGTATAGAGAAAGACATATGAGTAAGATGAGAAGAGAGTAAAACAAATATATACTGCATGCAATTGACTAAATAAGGAAAACAAAACCCTCACCAGATACTCAAGTGAGAAAACAATGTTAAATACTTGTAAACAAAATTATACTAACGGTAAGCCTGATGAATTTCCATTCACCTTGGATAATGCTTTCAAATCAGGTCGCTTAGCCATTGACTTTTCAACTTCAACTGTTGCATTTTTCTGCAAAAATTTGAACATTGAGCCTTTTTGTTAATTGATAATAATAGAGGCGAAAATCTGTCCGGCAACTCAAATTCAAATTTCACCACACAAGCACGATTTGAAGATCCTGACAGACTTTGAAAATCACTACTGACAAACACCAATTTTGTAGTTTCAAATGAAGAAACATTGGGGTCTAAGCCATAAAGAACAACAACAACAACAAAAACTTGCACCACTAAGTGCAAAACATCAAGGATAGCCAAGGGAAACAAGTCCGAATACCTTTGAACATAAAGATACAGCATGTTTCACCATGTAGGAAAAGTTGTGCTGACAGTACCAGTTATTCTATGCGAGCAAAAAACAAAGTAGTATATAATGTATAAAGGAATGAAATCTGAATCTTACTCTTCAACGCAACCAAACCCTTAAAGCAAAGAAAGACATACGTAGAAATATGTTATTAAGAAGAATATCACAAAACAAGGGAGAGATCAGCCATCCTCACATGAAACTGCCATAGAAACAACTCTGCTCAACAGGAATTCCGGCATGAAGCAGACTAAGGCATCCACAAATAAAATAATTGGAAAACCAACCTCTAATGCAGAACATCTATTATTGCACTCAATTAATGATGCTGAAGTCCCAAACCAACTAGGAACATTTGAAAGAAAAGAAAGTACTCGAGGAGCATTATCTGGCTGCCTGGAGAGGGGGTGAGATAATGAGAATGCAACAGATGGTGAGTCCGTGACCAACCTTAGATTTTGAACCTCCTTTAGACACTTTGAGGGAAGACCTCACTTTGTTACACCTCTTCTCCTCCTCCTATATATGCAAAGATGTTAAAATCAACATTCCAAATTAAACCAACGATAAAATGGTGTTACCAAAGAGAAAGATATGTGTAGTAAAGACAGAGATTGGTCCATCCCGTGTTGCAATTTGAAAATTAGGTTGTACCTTAGAAAAACAAACTGCCTAATTGCAAATTATCACAAAATGGTCAATGAGGCTAACCTGAACAAAATGAAGATAATGCTTGTTAAACAACCTCAACGTTTCTTTCACCTTGACAAAGTCACTTTTATCCGCCAGATTCCCAGGCCCATTTGCTTTCGAACCCGCAGAGATCTGTTTGTTTTGAACCAAGGTGGCCTCTTTCAGCTTCTTTACTCTAGGTGACTTACCTACTCCCCCTTCCTTACTCCCTTGCCCATCCCCATTTTCATCGTCGCAACTTCTTTTGGAACACTTACTTTTCTTATCATTACCAGCATTATCTCGGTCCTCTAATAACTCAACTCTACGTCGCACGAGAAATTCCTTATTTTGAACTCGAGAATTAGCTATCCTTTGAGCTGACGATTCATTGTCCTCATTTGGCTCTTCAGTAATTGACTCATTCAACCTTTTAGCTTTCTGTTGGTCCTCCACGACATTTTCTCGACACTCATTTTCACCATTGCGACTTCTTTTGCCGGCTGTATTCTTCTTCATATCACTAGCATTGTCACCAGATCCAGGCAACTTCACCCTACTGGACACTGGAAGTGCCTTATCCACCTTTTGTTTGGCTTGGATTCGAGGGCTAGTTCTTCTCTGTATTAAAGACTCCTTAGACTCTTGTGGTTCCTTAGTTGTTGAATTGTCCAAATTTTTAGTTCTCTTTGGTCCTCCAACTACCTGTTGCTTATCAACATTTTCGTAGTTGACACTTGTTTTACAGGTAATCATCTTCGCATCACTAGCTTTGTCGTGCAGCTCATCTCTGCGGCACACTGGAGGTTCCTTATCCACTTTTTGCTTGGCTTGTATTCGAGGACTGGTTCTTCTCTGATTTGACGAATTTTTTGAATCATTTGGTTCCTCAGTCTTGTCACATTTATGACCATTCGGTACAATATTACGCTTGGGCGTCGAAACCACGGACTGACGACGACCCATTCCAGCACTCAGCTCACTGTTAGCAATAGGACTCTGATTCGGACTAACGCGGTTCAACGATTGCGCCCCCATAGTAATCTACAAAGAAAATGAATGAAGAAAACCCGAGCAAAATAAGATAAATGAGGTCGCGAAGAAAACAGGAGGAAAAAAAAGGAAATAACTAGTCCAAAATCTTACGGTAACACAGGTTGGGGCACTAGCTAGAAAATTGGAAGGAAGAAGATAGAGACTTCAGCGCAAGACCGCAAGCAGATCATAAGACTTCTAGGGTTTTGAAGAGAAGAGCATTGGGAGAAAAGCGGAACAAATCGAGGGAGAGTAATGCAGCAAAAGGGAAATGGCCGAGTCCATCCGTTATATACCTCCCACCTCAAGGAATACGGACACAGATGAATATTTTTCCTTTTTGGAGTTTGTTCTTTCCTCTCCTTCTCCCCCCTCTTCCCGCTTCTCCATCTCGCCAAAATTGAACGGTAGCTTGCTGACGTGTTAATGACTTTTTGCACGACATTTCAATTGTGACTAAAATGGAAAGCCATTCCCATGATCTAGATTTAATTTTAAAATCTAAATTTTATTTAAAATTTAAATTTTATCCAAATACAAAATTTAGAAAAATTATCTTGATTCTAAAATCTCGATTTGAAACCTAAATTTTCTCTTTCCTATTTTTTCTTTTTTCCCTACTTTTTCCTCTTTCATCTTTCCTACTTTTTTTCTTCCTTCTCTTTCCTCTTTTTTACTTTTTTCCTTCTTTCTCTTTCCTATTTTTTACTTTTACTTTCTTTCTTTTTCCGCTTTCTTTCTTTTTCTTTCTTCTATTTCCTCTTTTCTACTTTTCATTCTTTCTGTTTCCTCTTTTATACCAACTTTTTGCCTCAGAATCTGTAAAAGCTAATAACTTCCCAAACACAAATCGCTTTTGAAAATATACGTTTTGCCTCAGAATCTGTAAAAATTATTTTCCAATATTTATTCTTCAAAACCTAGGTTTTATCTCCAAATCTGTAAAAGTTATTTTCAAAATAGCTTTCAAACAAGCCTAAGTGCCTGTTGTCAAACGTCTAGTTTCAAAACCTAGGTTTTAATCTAAAATTTAAGTTTTGTATAAGTACAAAAATTTTTCCTGAAAAACTATTTTGGTTACAAAACCTCGATTTGAAACCTAGGTTTCTTTTTCCCACTTTTCCTCTTTTTTCTACCTTTTCAACTTTCCTCTTTTCTACTTTTTTCCTTTTTTCTCTTTCCTCTTTAATACTTTTTTCTTTCTTTTTTTTTCTCTTTCCTACTTTCCATTTTTTCTCTTTCCTCTTTTCTATCTAATTTTTACCTTAGAATCCGTAAAAGCTAATAACTTCTCGAACATAAATCATTTTTTTAAAACTTAGATTTTAACTCAGAATGTGTAAAAGCTATTTTCCAAAATATATTCTCCAAAACCTAACTTTTGCCTCGAAATTTGTAAAAGTTATTCTAAAAATAAAATCTAAACAAACCCTAACTTAACGGGAACTTGAGAAATTACATCAAGTATTTGTGTGGGTTGCCTCATTTCAATATATGTAGTTATCATCTATGAATTGTATAATTTATTTCTCAAACCCTAAAAACATTTAAATTTAATGATAACAGAAATCACGTAAGTGATTAGATGGAATTTGTGTAAGGAGCTATCTTGAAACATTGTTCAATTTTAAAACATCTATAAAAAAATATCCACGCCATTCGCATCATTAATTGTTATCATTCGTTTTGATTCCAATGTTGTGTTTTAACCAAATCCGTGATTGCCCTGAAAAGTTAAAATTAGATAATAATTTCTCCCCAATTTGGAACATTTTTATGCATTCAACATAGTGATAACTCTGTGATACAAACATTACATTGTAATTAAATGAGTTCTATATCTAAAACCAAATAAAGATATGATATATAAAAGATACAAAAAGAGTATTAATTAACATCAAATGGTAGTCATAATTAAGTACTCTCTCCAATCCAAAATGCAAGAGACTCTCAGCACACCAAGAAAAGAAGCTTCAAAACTTTTCAAATGCGTTAAAATATCACATTCATTTATTTGACAGAACATCCTTCATTACCAGGTATTGTAATCACATTTAAAGCATAACCAAACACTAAATGTGATATATTTCACAGTACGAATTTGAATATTGGTTCAGCAATCACAAGCCCAACCTCATTGATAAAATATCACATTCATCTCACCACTTCCCCTATTAAATGCATTAAATTCGCAATTAAATGTAGGACAAAATAGGGGGAATTAATCAGATACAACTAATAGCTAAACATGAATTGTAGTTTGAATCAAAATAATTTTTTTTCCAAACGTGATTTATACTTTGAAATAGAGGGAGTGCTAATTTGAACTAGACATAACCTAGATGTAGATGAGATTTACAGAATAAATCTTGCACACCAATTTAGATAAATGAACAAATAAAATATCGAGCACAAATCTATTGACCTGCCAATAGTCCAATACTGCCACTCGTGCAAATTGCCCCCTCTTTTTTCATCAAATGAAATGATGCGTTCTGAGCAGGCAAATTGCAGCTTCAACTTCACTCGTTTGATTGCAGACAATCTAGATCTTGCTCGAAGAAGGTGCCCCAACCAATGTTGGAGAGGATCCGTGCCAAGAGTTGAGAATACTACTTGGTCTTAAATGTCCAATAATCCTACTGGAAAAATAAAGATCATATGATCAAAAACAAATATCAAAGCCCTGGAAATTTTTTGAAATATAGTTGCTCATTTCCCTTCGGCAACTTCAGCTACAACGAAGTTCTCAGACTTGCTCCGTAAAAATATCTGCATATCAATTTGCCTCCATAAAATTACAACCTTGATGAAGTTAAAGATCATTTGGTTGAATGTATGTAGTCACTATGCTTGTGGCTATCATCTTTGTCTACAATCATAGACAGAGATGGATGTAATTCTGGTAGAGGGAACAGCAGTTTCAGACGGAAAGCATCAACCCCATTCAAGTAGTAGTGAAAAAGCCGCTTAGCCCTAATAAAGCCAAGACGACCATATAGAGCCAGTGCTCCCTTGTTAGTGACCTCTGCCTCCAGGGTAACCTAGAAAATTGCAAGAACAGCAAAAACTGGAATCAGCATACTCCCTCTTTCAACCTCATTTCATTTCACATTGTAGCGTGGAATAGCTGTAGCCATTAAGCTTGGCCTCTAGAATCCAGTAAACAACTAATGTAACTATAAGCACGAACAACAGTAACTTAGGCTTCCTGGTGCCTGGTCCCTAGAACGAACCAAAAATAGCAAGTTCTAACTATTATTGGTTTGCTTTGGGGGAGGAATCTATGAAAACAAAGAACAAGGCCCATAATAAAAGCCCTAATGTCCAATAACGCATTTAAGAGTGCAAATAAAAGTAACAGGGCATAAATCGAGAACAGAATCCATGTTTTCAGATTAAGAGACAAACAGAAATGGAGCAGTCATAATCCAGAATCCGTCAATGCAAGACTATCAGAAAAGGCAGGTTGCATTAGTATGATTTGACCTGCTTCTAAATATGACACTTTAAATGCAGCAGGTAAAACAAAGAAGACTTCCAATACCCATCTCGAAGTGAATATCCATTAATGACTTGAGAAAGCTTGTATAGGTTTTAGTTTTGAAATCTTAATCCCGTCTCCCTCTGTCTTTTTTTCCTATTTCTGCCGAACATTCACTTATTACTAATTAATTACCTATGAGTTTTCTGTCTTCTTACATTTCACACTATCCAAGTCCGCAATACTCAAGAAGACAAGAACCGAGTTCCATTTAAATCGTTAAACTTACAAAAAGTTCTCCATATTAAAAATAGAGATTTCCTTCCTTGAAACTAAAAGTTGCACAAAATTTTTTTATCTGTCCTATTAATTTGTACTTGTTTACTAAGCACTCTCCTTCAGAAGCATCAACTTAGGAGAAAAGATCTGGTGATAAGAAAATTACCACTGGAAGCCACAATAATACTTGAACCTATCCTTTAAAAAAAAAAAAAAAAAA